>JAWLRI010000379.1:4198371-4233247 GCA_034781795.1 Crypturellus tataupa
CGTGTGCAGGGGGGTTGGACTAGATGACCTCTAGAGGTCCCTTCCAACCTTAGGCATTCTGTGATTCTATGTTAGTTCTTGTCAGTAGCTCAGTGTGTGTGTAGCCAGGGGACCCCGTGACATTACACTGCAGTGCAACAGCTAAGGCTGGCGGTACCTGTGCTCGACACCCTCTCAGCCCTCCCCACCTTCCTGGTCTTGGCAGCACTTTGACTCCTTCCTGCTAGGGCAGCTGAGCAGAAATGTTACCAGTTACATTGGATGCAGAGTTTCAATCCTCCAGCCTCAGACTGTGTCTAAACCCCAACGTGCCACCCAAGTGCTAAACAACACATGGGACTAGGAGCCCTTACTCAAATAAGCACCTTGCCCTGGCACTTCCCTGACCTCACGCTGCAGTGCGAGACCATAGCCTGCAATGCAGCACACTGACCTTGTGATCTCTGCACGCGGCTAAACTGAAAATCCCAGGTACCCGCGACTATTTGCAAAGTAAACTGTCATGCCAAGCAGGGCTCTCCCTGGGTGCGGAACAGCTGAAGGAACCTGGCCAGGCAGAACCGCACTCGGACAGCACTGGAGGACTAAATCAGTATTCCTCTTTCTGAGATTTTGCATTCCATGTACTTCGCTGGAATAATTACACAAGCTTTTACTATGCAAGTAGCATCAGGTAAATAAATTTAAAAATTTTAAGGTGGCTGCTCTGATCAGCCCCAGTAATGAAGCAGCATCCTGCCAAGGTCATGAGCACCTGAGGACACAAGTGCTCGGTGTTTGCAATGCGCCAGGGCCGCAGCTCCCGAGCGGCTGAATGTCCCCAGCACAGAGGGCACGAGAGCAGCAGGCAGCCGCTGCCGAGCCCAGCCTGTCAACTGACTGACTGACTGCTCCGAGAGGGAAAGGGGAGGCCGTCCAAAACAGAGGACAGACTTGAGATTGTAACAGCAACCAAGGCTTCGACCCTGCTTGACCCCGTGGCCCTCCAGCTTGTTTCCCATCCCTCTTAATTCACATTAGAGACACAGGCTTCAATTAAGCAAAACCCAAGATGAACTACACGGCTGCCTGAAAATGAGAGTTAAGCCTTCAGACAGGCACTGTTTCATCTTTCCTAAGCTGGATACTGTCTGCAACAAAATATCCCCTTGCAGCCTGCTTTCCTGAGTGGTATTTCTGCGTCAGTTTTCCTCACCTCAGTAATGAGGAAGGAATACCTACACAAATCAGCACTGCTGCGGCTTTCTTGCTTAGAGGCTCCAGCTACACCTTCCCCTTAGTTGAAAGGGACCCTATTTATGCAGGACAGGGGTTTCTTCTAACCTGTCATCACATAAACCATCAGGGAAAGACTCAGGGTGACAGCAACAGCCTCTTGCTGATGGCTGGACTTGGAGGAGACTGGCTGAGGGCAGCTCTGCAAGCTAGAACCTCACTAAAAGCAAAAGAAAACGGTCTTGGGCAGAGGGGCAGAACAATCATAGTTTACACATAGGCAATGTTATGAATAAGTGTTTTCAGAAGAGGTTAAAGATGAAAGTACCTGGCAGTGGTAAGTCTGAAAATCACTATCACTCTGCAGTAATTTTCAGCTTTCAGTGTAAAGCTTGTGTATCAGTCTAGCCATCTGTTGTGCATAAATTTTAGGCTGGGCTCTGAAGAAAAAAGAAAGTTATTGCAGCTAGGGTTTGGAACATAAGTACATCTGATTGTTGCTTGTGTTCAGGCAGTAACCTGCACGATAAGGCGGATGGTATTTCCTTTATCTATCAGACAGCACTTGTTTAGTCAGCTTCTACCACTGTAACTTTACTTCACATCACAACAAAGTAAAGAAAAATATAAATGAAGAGTAGCAAAATTACCATTCAGAATTTGTACCCATTGGAGAAATTTCTTCCTCAAGGAAAAGGTGTATTTGGTGGTGTTACATTTGGTCGTGATGCAAAATCTGCTTCTCTTGTAGATAAGGAACTAAGACTTGCTGTTCTTGTTAAGTTAAGTTGTGGAATCCGGGACAATTCACATGTATCACGGGGTGACTGAAGAAACTGGAAGCCTAAGCAAAGAGTTGAAATGCAAGTCAGAAAGTCTAGGATGTAATTTAGACATTTAAAATAACTATCTTTACATCTACCTGTTACAACACCTACTAAAAATAAATAAATAAAAATAAAAACTAGAGGCAGTTCTATTTGTGTTGGAGAAATGACAGAAAAAAAAACAGAAGAAAAATATAGTCTGCTTTTTTGAAAAAAAATATTATAGTTTGTTGGCGATTTTTTTTTCCAGACAGCACAATTCTTCTTGAATTACATCACATAATTTAAATCTTGTAAGTTTAAATGAGAATAGACTCCGGCTCTGTATTTGATATTTGTTTCTTTTTTTTTTTGACTTGCCTCACTCTGCTAATCAGTCAATACTGTATGTTCACACACCTACACACTGCATATGATGTAGGTAGATCATACACACTGAAAGCCTCTGGGCTATGTCAAGACACAGAAACCTAAGCTCGAGTGATGCCCTTGCAGCACCTAGCAGTGCTACTGTTTAATTAAAACCTGTTTTAAAATCAATCTATTCAGATCTATGAAAACCACTGTGGGTGCAAATCACCATGGGACATACCTCTGTTTATAATTATCCCTTATCTGCTTAATCTTAATTCTGTCATTTACATGCAAGGTCTTGTAAGGCAATGACAGTAAGTGAGAGATTCTGTTAAGGTAAACTTTATATACGGAATGATAACAAAGACCTTTGTGACTGTGGCTCTCCTCAGGATATATGATGTTTAATGTTACCACATGAAGCAATAGGGTGTTTCATCATCACGCAGTTTAAACTAGCCAGTATTTATGTAGTACAGGAAACTGGGCTCCCTATTCACACTGCACCTAATGCTCTTCCCAGCTGCTTGCCTTCCAACTCCTACAGTGTTTTTCCCCCTTAGTTTTTATGGATTCCAAGTATCTTTCTTTTTGATTCCAAAAGCCCTTCATGGATGTGGATGTGTCTTCCCAGCACCTCACTAGTTGTGTCCCATTTTCACTGCGGTATTAGCTGCATTACAGCTCTATCTAAGGGGGCTTTTCATATTGCTTGCTGCCATGAAAGAATTACTCATCATTTTAATTAAAGGCAGGTTTGAAGCTTTTAAAATTGCATAATGCTTGAACGCATTACATGCATCTAAAATTATTTTAATAAATTAACCTGTTGATATAAACGTAAAAATCCTTTGTACATTTATATCCTATTGCATTGTCCAATTACTCTTTATTAGAGATATGAATGTCTCTCTAATCAAGTGATCTGAGTGACTCTACACTCTGAGGAGCTTTGTGGACTTCTTACTTGGAAAAATAATCTGTTAAAACACGTTCAATATACAAAACAAGTCTTTTACTTTGAATGTTGGCTGCCACACTGCATTTAATACATCCAGATTATAAATAACTCACTATTTTGATATCCATCTTCCAAGCATGTCTATGAACTAATCAGAATTTACTAGAAAGTGCTTTATCATCTGCTAGGTAGAGAATTAGGATGGTCTTTATTTTTGTAGGATGCTCTATTTTTTCATGGTGTGAGGGTGAATGTGAAATTCTGTGAACCAAGTGCTTCTCTGAAAGACTTCAGAGTTGACTGCAGCAAACTGAAGTACACAGAAATCCAGACAGCTGGAATATTGCATATTCCCAAGTGTGCTTTACTGGTCCGTGAGGCTTTGGGATTCTACTGATTGCCTTGTTACATATACCTATAGGGTAGGGTTCATGGCAATATGCAAAATGCTTAACTATGTGAAGAGATAAGTTTTCTTCAATAGCCAGTGTCAGTTTATGTGATGAGAATGTTTGGAATTTTCTCATCGTCTCCTAGATGATCAGTTACTGCATGGGAAATGACAACCTGACAAAGCATCTGCCTTTCAAAAGTAGTTTTTTTTCTGGACTTCTAAATTTCATAACTCTTTTTTAATTGTTAGATCGAAACATCTTCACATTTTAAAATTCACTACCATAAAAAAGATTATCAGATCTTAATGATACATACAGTACTTTTTATGGAGTTTATATTGTGGACTTAGAAACTTAGTAAGTTACAGAAAAAAAAAATCACTGAGATGATATAAAAAAGGGAACCTTCTTGCTACTTTTACATTAATTCTTAAAAATCAAGTTGTATTTAAGAAAACTCATTGCCATTATAGAGGTGCTATTACAGAGGCAGTCACTTACCTTGGCAGTTGGCTGATGAGTTGCTTGTTGCAGTTTTATTCCACTGGCTGATATATCTAAGTGCATTAAAACATACATACATTGTATTTAATGCATCACAGTTTACAAAATCCTACACTGTAACATATCTTTAGTTTTCCTTGATGGCCTATTAGTCAGAATCTGGAAATACTTCCTATTGCCCTGCACTACAGGGTCCTGTAGAGAGGTTTAGAGGGAAAGTTTTATCAGATTTTATCACTAATGGTCAAGTCTTCCAGACTAAGATCCCAAGCACATACTTACTGCTCATAGTTGAGTGCATTTGTCCATCTCAGTATTTCATCCACTTCCCAGTCCTTTACGCTGTTTGATCCTGCTTTCTCCACAGCGTCAACCATGCTTTCTGCAGCCCTTTGAATTAACATCACAGCAGCAGGATCTTCTGTAGTGACCCTCAAGCTTCCTGCATAATACCTAACAGCAAGGAACCGTTTTGTTTTAGGCTGCTTAGGACAGTTGTTCCTGCTACCTATTCCACACAGCAGCAGTTCACCTGAATTACAGACCCATGGCAACAAATGCAAATCCTGCCTTCAGCTCGCCCAGGGCTCGACGTCAGGCCACCTGCTTCCATTGCTGCTGAGACCTGGGACCACCAGCAGTGGGGGAGCTGCTGGGAGCCACTGCTCTAAGCTGCAACATACCCCTCCATCCCTGAACGAAATTTGGGCAACTCATTTCTGTTTGGAACAGAGTGGTTATTTGCCCTGCAGAGCTTCTCATAAATCAGCACTTTGGGATAGGCAATCACTCATTAGCAAGACTTGTGAGGCTGCTCTCTACAGCCTCTGTCCTCAGGTACTACACTCAAGAGCTGCTCATCCATCCACTCATAGAACCATTATGGTTGGAAAGACCTTCAAGATCAAGTCCAGCCATAAGCCCATTACTCACTGTCAGCTCTTTAACTGAAGTGGGAAGGGGAGACAAGGGAGAGGTGGATAGATGCCTCTGTTAGGATGTTTCTACATGATAAAATGCTTACAGATTTTAAAAACCAGCAGAAGCTCTCATTAATTAATGTCCTATAATAACACACGATAAAATGACAATCAGTAATTCCCACAACAGTGGGAGATAGTCTTCTATAATACACAGGTAATTACTACCCAGCTCAAAACATCATTTTTGATCCAGTATTATTTGTAATTAATTTTTAGATATCTTTGAATAGAAATAAATATAAAGGTTCAGGTAGTTCTCAAATAAAAGTTTCATTTAGTCCAATATGAGAAGCTTACTCTAAAGCAGGTTAAGGTAGAATCCATAAACAGTCAGCAAAGAAAGAGAGGGTCCTCAGAAAGCGAGTCACTCTGCTGAAGAGCTCACCCTGTCTGACAGTGAACATACCAAAGAGCTAAGGAAGGACTTGGTCACTCCTTGGACACACCTACTTTTATCCACTGACAACTAAGGAAGGCTGAGCACTTAGATTAGGTGCTTAAATTCTCATGAGGTGGTGGCAAGCTACATGGCCAAAGCAGTTATCTATGGAACTTTCCCACAAGTCTGCAAAAAAAAAAGTTACAACCTGCTGTTACACTGTCACAACCTCTATGTAATGCTGCTAGACATCAGCAAAGAAATCACAGAGAGAAGTAATACAGCTTGGAATGAGGTTGCTTCTCTCTGGTTTGTGCCCAAAGCACCTGCTGAATAGTTTCTGAGCCATTTCATGAACAGAACTCGTGAAGTAGCTTTGTCCTCAATGAACACAGCTCAACATGACATTCCACACAACTTGATGCAGAATTTATCATGTACATGTTTTAGTAAGCAGGAAAAATAATTATTTCTGAAGATAACCATGACAAAATCACTGTTCAAAACCTATGAAGAAAACATATGCACATAACTGAAAATTGCATTAACTCACATTTTTTTCATCCATTCAATTTTTCTCTTTTTTCGCTTTTTCTCAATTTCTTGCTTCCTCTTCATCCTAGAGTAATGAAACTCCTCTGCCTTTCTGTTTCCCTCATGTGTTACAGGATCTATAGTCCTCCAAAACTGTTGGTAAATGTGAAGTATTGAGAGAATTTCACTGAAGTGCTGTTGCTGATGCTTTAAGCTCTAGCATGTATGTTCTTATAAGTCACATGCTTTGTTTATCATGACAACAATACAGATGCATCATTTTTACATTTTACTTAAATACTTCGTATAATATGCCTCACCAGAACCCATTCTGAGTCTTTTAAGTTAGTATATCTTCTCACAAGCATTAATTCAACTACAATTGTTCCCCTCTGTAATTATCTGCCCAAACTCTGCCAGACCTGGAGTACTGTGTCCAGGCCTGGGCTCCCCAGTAGGACACATTGGAGCAAGTGCAGTGAATAATCACAGAGAGGATTAAGGGACTGAAGCTTCTCCCACATGAGCAAAGGCTGACAGAGCTGGGCCTGCCCAGCCTGGAGCAGAGAGGACTCAGGGGGATCTTATCAGTGTGTTTAAAATTCTGTCGGAGCGTATCCAGAAGATGGGGCCAGACACTCTTCAGTGGTACCAGCAAACAACAATGGCAAGGAATACAGAAAGAAAAGAACATCACAAGTTTAATTTCTAATTTCTACATAAATGTAAATAAAAAGCAAACCTTTGCACTCCAAAAGATGGCATTTTTTTTAAAGTTAGGAAATATTAAGAGGTTAAAATAACTGCTCTAACTACACCTAGGTTAGTTCAACATCAGAACAGTTCAGCACAACAGTTCCACAGAAATGTCTCACTTCCCTGCAGGATCAGAAAGTAGCCTCTACGCTCTGAGGTAGATGACACTCAAGGGAACTGTTTTGTTAATCTTTCTTCAGGCCAGATTGATATCAGAAAACTGTGCTTGGGCAGACCTTTCATCTTTAAGAAAGACTGCCAAAAATACAACTGCTTCCAGAATTTAAAAAATAATGCCCCACAATTTTAAGATAATTTGATGCTGCAATTTTCTACCTTTTTCTACCAGACTATAAAAAGCTACAGAAATATGCTTATCAACCCCCAAATTTTCCACAAACTGTATTTTATTAACTATTAATCTAAATATAGTTAAGTTTTAAGTCTATAGCTAGGGATGGAATATTTCATTTCATTGTTCCTATTTAAGCACTATATTATGTCTTTACAACTAGGTCTTTTCCACAGCTGACAAAGTCTTGTGGAACAGTACTTACAGCTATTTAAGCACATTCTTACTTAGTATGCTTTGCAATGACTAAGTTAGGAAGAATGCATTATAGATAAAGGATTATAGCAGTATCTCTTGTAAATCTTCCATCATTAACTCATACGACAACAAAGATCTTGTCTATGATGATTTTATATATGGACTATGTGAAATAATGTTTCAGTTCACACACAGGGCAACCATGAGGAAAAAGATGAGCTAATGTAGTAGAGAAAAACACTTTGTTTTCCTTTGCTTACTCTGATGGAAAGAAGTCTCCAACCATTGTTCTCTATACGCTTGTACCAGCCGCTGCCATCATCCTTCCATATTTTTCCAAGAATCCTTTCCTGCAGCACCTGCTTGGGATTTGGTTTTGTGTAGTCTTTAGGGCTGTTGGCACACATGTCCACAATAGGTCTGTGAGTGAATATTTTATAATAAATGTTTGGCGGAAAATTGGCCTGTAGAGAAATATTACATTAGAACTTGCATTTTAGAACATATTCATTCCTTAGAATACATAAAAGATTAGAATAAACTCAAATAGGAATTTGATATATGTGGAAATTACATTTGGTAACTTAATAGACTTTATTAATGATCAAAAGAGGATGCACCCACATGTATTTCAGCTGGTTAAAACAATAACAAATCCCTTGGATTTATTTAAAACTCGCTCAGTTGAAATGCCAAGTGATTTACTGAATCACGGCACACAACTCAATCCATGTAGCTTCTCTCAAAACTATTGTAATTGCCCAGCAAATATTGCTCTGTGTAACTTCGTCTCAGAAAACACACTAGTTGTCTTCACTCCATCATTCAATCTTGTCTTGCTAAAAAGAAACTAAATGAAAACATGCTAGCCATGGCATTATCCCAGTATTTTTGCTAGATGTCTTGGAAAACCCTTTTAGAAATGGCATGAAGAGCAGAGAGGTTGAAAAACACCAGTCACTAATAATTAGATCGGATATTATTACCACTACCAATCATTTCTGATTGAAATTATTTTGATGACAGGTAATCACACCTGTGTCTCTCAGCCAGGGGAGAGGAACCTAAAAAACACCAGTAATACAATTCAAAATAACAGGACATATTAAGGACAAATAATCTTTTCCCATCTATGTTTTGTCCTGTTGCCAGTGTGTGCTGAAGAGTAATTTTGCCCTAAAATTCCCATTCTCATACACTTTTTTTACTTTACACTTACTCTTACTTAGTCAGATCATCTTATAAGTAATAAACTTAATACCTCTTAGCCTGAACAGAAGGCTAAACAGTGTCTAATGCTTCACCAGTATCATTTAGAATTGGTTTGATACACATTAATGATGTTCTATTTATGAGATAGGGCTAAATAAGAAGAAAGTCTGAAACAGGAATGAAGTAACTGCAAAAGAAAAGTCAAGCAGACAGCTGGGCAAAATGTTGGCAATTTTAGGTGTTTTAGCTGTTAATTAAATACCTTCATTAAATACCTTGAAAACATGAGACACATAGGGCTATGTTACTTTAAGCTATTTACATGTCCAATATTAAGAAGCAAGCATTTTATGTGAAAATCTAAGCATATACATATAGCAAAATATTTCAAGTAGATGACTCTTTAAACATATTATTTTTCAAATTTTACTGTAGTAAGATTCGAAGTCTTCAACACCACAGGGTCCCTCTGCATTTAAGAGAGCTGGAAGGCCACTTGCACAAAACAATTTACCACAACTAACATATCAATTGTCCTCTCAAGATAAATATTTCTTCCTCTGACTCTACTGGGACCTTGAACAACTATCCTCTTTGCTGATTTATCTCAGCTAAGTTGCTAAAGGGAGTTGGAATATATCTGACAATTAAAAGTTTGCCATAAAAAAGCCCCGTTCCACTGAAATCCACTTAAAAACTACTTTTAGACAACCAGAGTGGTGCTCTTAGTAAAAGTGGATCAATCATAAATCTCTAAGTCAGCAAGACAGACAAGTGACCATAACTGTACAGAGATCACTTTTTTTTAATGCTTAATAATTTAACAACTTTAATAATCTGGTTTTATCCACCTTGACTTGTTTACTTGAACACATTTATTTTATACAAATGTGCTTAATGTTTTCATGCACCGGTTATGTCTGTGCATCAGAATGAACCCACAGTGAATACCACACATTGAAAAATGATACTTACGCCACCCAGTCTGAATTTGATGAAAGCACCTGCTGCAACATCTAGCAATTCTGCCTGTAAGTAGAAAAGTAATTATCTAGAATGCTTTCATCATACTGAGAAATTAAGACAGAAATAGTTATGAGCAATTGCATTATTCAATTTTTGAAAGAAAAGCTGGGCTTGAAATTTTTCAATACACATGTTGAATAGAGTATTAGACACCAAGAGATCCAGTACTCGGGTGGAGCTCTGCTGAGTACAACCAAGAGGATGACCTCATGGAAGCAGCATATTTTTTAGGCTTGGCTGTTTTAACTGCTTGGATTATTCTTCCTGAGTGATTCCGGATCTGTCCATTCCTTAGTAAAGATGTCATATCACCACTTACTGCAATCAAGGATTTGGGGAATTCTGCCTCATTCTTTAAAGAAGTTTGTTCAAAGAAATTTTGCTAATGCAAACATTAAATTCCATCTAGCAAAATAACGTCACCTTGATACTGGCCATTCTCAGATGCTTAGGAAAAAAAAAAAAAAAAAAAAAAACAGAAGAAGCACATGGACTTCAGAAGTGTTTTCTTACAGTGACTGCCTGCCCAGCTTCTAGCATTCAGGAATACACTGAGCCAGCAGATGCATCTAAATCAGCATATTTAATAATCACAGATAGACATGCCTCCTGTGGATTTCACTAGGCTCTTTTAAAATCCATTTCCATCTATAAAGATGTGTATCAATAAGTACCACTCTCTGAAAAAGCATTTCTTTTCAGGAAGGCAACCAAACAGGAAGAGAAATTGGAGGTTATACAAAAATCAGTCCCTCAAAAACAGCTAGAAAAGACAATGAAGTCCTGACTGACAGAAGGGCTGTAGGTCTGTGATACGAGGATTTGTACGTTTCTTATCAGTACAGACCATAACAGCAAGATCTGGCTCCAGATTCAGACTCCCGAGTCTATATTTTCCTATATTACATGTGAACTAGGCCCTGAGGCAGCTCGTCAACAGGGAACTGCTTGATATCATCAGGGGAGTTTAGATAGCAATTCAGTCAACCAAGTATTGTCTATTTTCTGATGGAATGAGTCACTCTCTAGGTTCTGTCAACTGTACCTACCAAACCTGCACCGACTATAATGACACTGCAATTATCCAATCACATGTCAACACTTTAATTGGGTGTCCGATACTGCAGCAGAATTCCAGTCTTAATTATTCTTGAGGTTTTCAATTTTGTTACAAATTCTTGCGATTAAAAATAAAGTATCTTATTTAAATAAAGCTATTTTATGTCTATGTATTTAACTGCAGATCTCAGAAGGAAGAAATAAAGGGGCAAAGTTTTTTGGGCCTTCCTTTCCAATTGCATGTGATGTTTGCTGTATCTGAAAATCCAGTTGAAATATAAGACCACAAATGGAAGCAGAAACACGTCTGGCTCTAGCTGCCAACACCTACTTTTTGGACAATTGATTTTCTTTCTAAATCTCATTATAAATTAATTCCTCTATACTACTGCGAATACTCTGTTTCAATTACTTGCTAGCAGGGTCCTGCACCTGGACAGGAATAACCCCAGGCACCAGGACAGATAAGGGGTTGACCTGCTGGAAAGCAGCTCCACGGAGAGGGACTTGAGAGTCCTGGTTGACAACAGGTTAACCATGAGGTAGCAATGTGCCCTTGTGGCCAAGAAGGCCAATGGGATCCTGGCTACATCAGGAGGAGGAGCGTTGCCAGCAGGTGGAGGGAGGGGATCCTGTCCCTCTGCTCAGCTCTGGTGAGGCCACACCTGGAGTATTGGGTGCAGTTCTGGGCTTCCCAGGACAAGAGGGACGTGGAGCTTCTAGAGAGGGTCCAGCGTAGTGCCGCAAAGATGATTAAGGGACTCAAACATCTATTGTATGGGGAAAGACCAAGTGAGCTGGGCCTATTTAGCCTGGAGAAGATTGAGAGGAGAAATATCTGAGGGGAGAATGTAAAGAGGATGGAGCCAAGCTCTTCTCCACGGTGGCCTGTGACAGGACAAGGAGTAATGGGTATGAATTAAAACACAGGAAGTTCCATCTTCTTGTGAGGAAGAACTTCTTTCCTGTGAGGGTGACAGAGCCGTGGAACAGGCTACCAAGAGAGGCTGTGTTGATTTCTGGAGATTCTCTGGAGATCTCTGTGGGATTCTCTGGAGATCTTCCAAACCCACCTGGATGCCACCCTATGCCGCGTGCTCTGACTGTCCCTGCTGGAGCAGGGGGGTTGGACTAGGTGGTCTCTAGAGGTCCCTTCCAACCTCAACCATTCTGTGATTCCACTTGCTGTGATACACCCTTCCTACCAAGAAATGCATGAAGTCAGTCTTTTGTTAGATCCTATGATATTTTTATGTGATTTTGCTTATATCAGTTTGTTAATGATATGTCTAAAACTGAACATAGTATTTCAAGATCGTTGAACACTCTAGTTTACAAAGATTTGCTACTCATGTAGTTATACTTTACACTTTAATTATGTGTTTTGACATGAAGTATCCATCTTTGTCCTTGGATCTCTTGTTGCAGAGGTACTACACATTTGGGAAAGCATAATCTAATTAGGAATGATAGAATTATCATTTCAGACATGACTACAGCAACCTATGATGTGATTTACTTATGCGTTTTAGTCTGAGATATAAGTCACTCTTAACTTAATCCTCAAAGGGAGAGTAACAGGCTAATAATTCCAAATATTTATGAGTATTTCTTTTTCTCAAAAACATTAATCCAGAGAATAGAAAATGATCATAATGTCAGTGAGTAATTCAGATTTTGAATCTGTCTCAGAGCAGAGCTTGAAACTTAATAATTAAAAGAAAACTTTATTTTAGCACAGAAGCATGCTCCTGGAATGCAGCAACATTTGTAGAAATTTCTTAATTCTTTAAAGATTTAATGTTAGCTGTTTCTTACTTTCAAGTAGCATTCCATAGGCAGTTTCTGCACTATATGTGAATTTAAGTAATAGGGAATTAAAATAGAAATAAAGTAATAGGGACTTAAAATAGAAATTAATTGGGAAAGATCATGACTGTGCCATTCCTGATGTTACCATTTTAATTTGTGAAGCTTTGTGAAACCCCAGAGCATTATTCCTAAGAAATGCTTCTTCATGTATATTTTGAATAATATTGTAACTCGAACAATGTTTCATCTTGAGTAAGAGTAGGATAAGTAAAACCACACACCACCTGATAATTTATGAGGAAGTGGTAAAAGCCTGGACCTCCTAAAACTTAATCAATATTTTCTTATTGTTTTTGTTTTATTCCAGGATTTATATATGTATCTGGGGCAATGCTCATGGGAGCAATGTTTATCTGACAGAAGAGAATATTTTCCCAATTTGAACCAAAGATCAGAGTTACAGAGTATGCAGATTCTTACTACAGATCAAGTAGTGACCATTTGTCAGCTATTTCAAGTTGAATGTTGTTCTTGTGTAAGCCCTACTGTGTAATTCTTCTAATAAGGTTTTTTGGATATAGTTGAATGGATTTGTAATTGATAATACCAGATCCTTGATGTAGATCAGGCCACAGAGTGCACCTGTGTAAGAGTTGTCTGTAAATATTAGTAGTGAGTTAGTACCTGGAATGCTTTATTTTCTTTGACATGGATAATTAAATTAATGTATTCAGGACCAAATATATTTCCATGTTTCAGGAAAAAAAGTGCTACTTTTTTTTTTACAGGATATTTACCTGAAAGATTGAAAACTATGAACAAATAAAAGATGAACGTTAGGAGTTGGATAAAGGATTCTTCTCTAGAATCCAGTGTTAGCTGCATTTTCAAAATTGACATTTGCATCAGTATTTGAAATGGCTTTTGGTAATGGCTCACTCACATTCACATTATATAAGTGGCTCATATTAAGGATTATTAAAATTTACTGTATTTTCAAGATGAGGTTGCATGCTAGTAGCTCAACCATCTTTTTTCTGTCCTGAGATTTCCAAGCTGAGATTGCTACTTGCTTAAATAAGTGTAATGAAATGTTGAAGAAACTGCTTTCTGCAGATTTTAATGTTATTTAATTGAACTAACTACTCAAAGGTAAGCCTGCTACTAGCAATTATGTTTCCTTCAGCCAAAATAGTTGGACATAAATATTGGGGCAGTTATGTTAGACAACATTGAAGCAATGGGAAAGTGAAGATGTTACAATTTTCTAATCAATTTTGAATGGAGATAATCAATTTAGAATAAAATTGCAGAGATTATTCTGTGTTGATTTTGGCATAATTGCAACCATGATTTTAGCCACCAGTGAAGAAAATAAAGTGCAATTTTTATATATGCTTCCAGTCTGATAAATGCATTTTGAAGCATTGTGAAACATAACATGAAGCATTTTAATTTTATGTAGTGGAATTTATAGAAAAAAAAAATCAGCACTTTATTGTATAGATCTGTCAAAATATATTTTTTGCTAAGTAAATAAGTTACATATATACTAATATCTTCAAAACCTTTACAATAAGAGAAGTATACAGTACTCGGGGTGCTTGCATCATGGAGAAAAAATAGAAAAGTGTTCGTCCAGACTAATTAGGGAAAGTTTTCACAACAGCCTGGGAAATATAGTTGTCGTGATGGTATACTAAAGTAGGTATGTAGACTTATGCACTCAGCTTCTGATATTTGTAAAAGGTCTCCTGAATCTTTAAATAGTCCCCTGTAGATTGCAAATTTAATTTATAACCTTTTACATTAATTTAGTTTCCAAATCCTGAAAATTGTTCCTGAGTTGAAAGAATTCTGAGACTGTTTCTGCCCCCTCAAAACGAGGAGAAAGTTTGGTGTTTCCAGGAAAGCTTTTTCTCACCTTACTGGACCTCTTAGTTCATTGTTCTGTTCTTCCAAGTGAATTTAATTTTGTTCTCTAACCCCACATGGCAGTCTTTCCCAAACTGTCTGATGCATGCATATGTATCCTATCTTATTCTCAACAGTTCATCATTCAGTGCTACTGCCCTTTAATGACATATTAATCAGCAGTGATCTATCTGTTGGGCTCTAATTTTTGGAGTTAACTGCTACACATATTTCCTACAAGATATATCCTACAATCTCTGATTCTTGAATCTTCTAGCTAGAGACCTTTGGCTGCTTCGACAGCTCCAAAACCCTTTTACATAATGATAAACTTTCACACCGCTTTCTTAGGTCTCATTTTTCATTTATCTACAATATTGATATTTAGCAGTGAAAACAATCAGAATAATGTCCAAATCTTGGCCTTTATGAACTAATCTGTTGGTTGATTGAATAACTTGTCATCAGGAAAGCAGTAGTAGTTTTTATCTGCCACTGTTACAATACTGCTGGTTCTGACATCCTGTTTTCAAGCTTTCTTTTACACATGTCATAATACTATGTTTTTTTCTGGCTTTTTTTTTTGTTGTTGCTATCTAGTAAATAGTTTTTTTTTTTTTAACCTTGCTGTTATTTAACTGAAAAGATTTTGTCTTTCTTTTTTAATGTTTTTTTGCAGCACATTAAGAAAAATATCTTTAAGAGAAACAAAGCAATAAAAAACTCCCTATCAGCACCCATTTGATGGTATATTTTGAAAAAAAAATCCATCTAAGAAGTTAATTTTCTATGAAAAGCTGTTCAGTCGATTTCAACCTTTTCAACCTCTACATGAATTTCCCTGAGTGTCCTTTCTCTTTCCTCTGTAGTTCAGGAGCAGTCCAGTTGTCAGCTCCCTGAATCTGCCCAAGCCAACTCTTTCCGAAAGGAACCTGCTTTCTGTCTTCTGCTCAAACAGACGCAAGGTAATTTCTTTTTTTTACTTTGAACTTTTACAAGGTGTATTCTTTTATGGTATCTGAAATATAGAGTTTATATAAAACTCTGATGAATACTTTCAGTGAATGTGCTAAATGACTCCCCTTGGAAACAGGAATTGGCCCTATGTCAATGAAATTTATACATGTTACTTAAAATAATAATAATTGCATATTCCTACAGTGGTAATTCTTCTCAGTTGTATAATGCTGATTTTTGGAAAAGAGTTATTTTTTCCCCTCCCGCCTTTTAGACTTTGAAATATATTTTCATTTATAAATAGTGTCTAACACCAAAGTACAAATGTTAGTTGTGATGATGATGTGTGAAGGCAACTAGAGCATGGGAAAGTGATGTCAGATGAGATGTTCCAAGTATAATATAATATAAAGAGTGACTGAGTCCATTCAGGGATGCAGTCTTAATCTATTCCAAGGAAATGCTTTGAGGGAAATGTCCAAATAAATAAAGATATATTTTGGGATTGCCAAGGTGACCAACAATATTATAAGAATGTTTGTGAACTACTAGGTAGAAAAGCATGAATTGTTAAAATTCTTAATTAAATTTAAACTGAGGAGCTTCATAAAAATGTTTTTTTTTTGATGAAATTAATACACTTGAATTACACTTTGTAATTTATTTAAACTGTTATTAGTTTACTTATTTTATCAATTAACAGTGCAACTAATATGATTTCCTAAGTTCCTCGAGTACTAGAAAGGAAAAATGTGGAATTGCTAAGAAATTGAGTAGTGAAATGAAATATTTGCTAGTTTGAAGGATCAATTAAGGAGAAAAGGAAGGGATAAGAATTTCAAGAATAAAGTAATAGAAAACTATTATTGTTTTTACTGAATTCACAAATAACAAAGTAGGAAAGAGCTTCACAGATACTTAGCTCTAGCTATGCTTATCTCCTTCTTCAGGCTTGCCAGTGCTTTCAACTGTTTTTTTTCTAAGATAATTGAACTATTGCAAATAACTGTTTTCTGTACTTTCCTCCATTATTCCTGATAGTTTCATACGTGACAATAAAGTCTAAAAAAACCATAAAACTGAGCTTCTCCCAAAGAATTAAATCAATTGGTTTTGCTTACTAGATGAAATTTTAAGTGTTACTGTTGGTTACAGCTGATTTGGTATAGGATAGGAAAGTAATTAGTTGCATTTACTGTTGTAATTGTATCAACATTTATTTATGACTTGCATATAGCAGCAATTTATTTATTCAGTTTATCTACTATTATAGTAGAAGCTGATAATTTAGAGGATTGTAATCATTATGAGCTACTGATAAAGAAATTTTCATCTTCTGCAGAAATGTAGGAGATGGATTCATTTCTGTATGTACAGAGAATATTTTAATGTTTTTCAAAAGTTGATTTTGCAGATGACTTAGTTATGTTTTCTAATTTCAAAGTATACAAATAAATTACATCTTAAAATACATAATTGATGAAATAGTTTTGCTTTTCAAGTTTCTCATGCAATTCTATGTATGAGTGTCTCTGTCCACTATAGGAATACACTTTAATATAGATAGCATATTAAGCCATGCCATTTCCTATGAAGAAATAATATCTAACTCAAATTAAAGACTTGAGCTGAGAAGGCGAAATGGGGCAGTCACTTGTTTTCAGTTTAATTCAAAAATGTGCCTTATACTGGAATTTTCTTGGTTATACACCTTTTGTTATAGAAATTGTTGCAGAAATTGCTGTTACCAGATTATCTTTTCTCTGCTTGGAGGGTTACTATGGCTCAACAATATTTCTGGGTGATAGAGCAAGAAGGATTTAGAACAAAAAGGAGTTGTAACAATTCATCTGGACATGCTATTGTTTTCTATATGTATATTTTATACAGGTAAATATATATATAAGCTGTAACTGTTGTCACAAGATTATTTGTGTTTTTGCACAGAGGCTGTGAGGAAGTGCCCAAAGCAATCTAATCCATAAAATACATAGTAAAACTGACAGTGCAATCATTTGGCAGAAATATTACAGCAGCAAAGCAGTCTTTATAAATTATGCTTTCCAGTACTCACTCTGTTATACTTCAAATATTTTCTTGATGTAAATCTTCTGCTTTTAGGATTCTGCATGCCTCTTTTATCAGGAGATAATAACACTGGTGAAGGCAGTGTTCCTATTCTTGCTCACAATACCTATTCTTGCTCACAATTCAGGGACAATGGATTCATGTTAAGAATCATTTTTATGGAAAGATTCCGTAATTCTTTCTCCCCATACTTAACAGAGTATGAAGTGTGGATACACAGGTCCTGGGGTTTAGGTGAAACAAAGATGACATGTCCCCACACTTCCTACAATGAAGAAAGAATGCTCTGAAAGCATGCCAGAGTGAAATTTTCTTCTTGCTACACTTGTTGATTTATGATTTTAAATTGCAATGTGATTTTCTCAGCAACATTTACATTGCTGGAAAAAAATGCTTGCTGTTTATGCTTATTTTCCCTACTGACTGGCATTTGAACAATGCAAAAATTAAAGGGAGAGATATCTTGAGAAAATAGAATAAAGTCTAAGAACCTCAAAATTATTATTTACTTGACTACTTAAAAAAAATATATAGACATACTGTGGAGGAATTGTCACTCTTGGTAGGCTGTCCTTTCCTGCCTGGACTTCACAATCAGTGACAACGTAACTCTTCTGGTCTCCTTGTTACTGTTTGTCAGCAACCCATGCTGTTTTACTACACCTGATCCCATTTCATATTCAACCTGCTGTCTTAGTGCCTTATGACTTAGCATACTTAGTTCATGGTACAGGAGTTCTGTAAGCTTGTCTGCTAGGAATATTTTAGCATACCATCAAACAGGAAGAGTAACGAGGGCAGCTGGCAGAACCTAGTTGCTTAAATCTCTCCACTTTTCAACACACATTTTAAAGTATATATTAAGTAATGTCTTTATTTTAGAGCTGCCATGTAATGCGATATTACCTTTTTACTGAGGTCTCTGTGATTATCTGTTTATTTTTTCTCTCCAAACTTTGGATTATTGTAAAAACGTATGTATTTATTAATTTTTCCAAGCACTTAGGAAGGCAAGATAAAATAAATTTGATAAATGTTTATGTTGTGGAGGCAGTACATTCCAAAAACTGCCTGCAGCAATAAGATACTTTCATGGCAATTAAATTTGAGAAATTAAAATTCTGTATATGCACTTAGAAAGCATGCAAATATTATAGTTTCATTTTTTGTTAGTATTTGAGAAAGTATTTTAGTGTACCTTTGTGCTATGTACATTCCACTATGATTATCAATAATTCAGCTTTCAGAGCATTTTCAGCTAAGAAATGACATAAATTTTCTTCTTATTCTCAAGTCATTTTTACTAAAATAGTAGATTTCAAAACCTAATCCTTTAATTCTGTATTTATTTGCATCTATGCTGATCTTAAAGTAATTCTACATGTGCAGTTAGTTTATTTCTTGTGATTGCTTTCAAAGACTGAAAGACAGTGAAACTAACATGCTTATTTTTCCTCATTTTCTTCCTTGGAAGACCCCCTGCTCTCCCCTTTCTCATTTATGATGCTTTCATTATCACAAAATGACTAAAAGATGTGGAAGAAAGAGTTTTTAGAAATTATTCTCCATTCTTGCAGACTATTTTGAAATGATGTTAGAAAAATTTCTCTTCCATGCTTCAACTGCATCCTGTAACCACAATTTGGTTACCTGCAATGACTAGAAATAATTTTATGTCTTCTTAAAACTTGCATCAGAGGCTCTATCATTAAAATGTCAATATTCATATAATGACTTATATTGGAAAGGAACAGTCAAGCATTTAGAGGACTTGATAACTGTGCACAATCCTAATTCTGCAATATCCTATTTTTGTCTTCAGAAACTGTTACAAATAATGAATTTAACTAGAAAGCAAGGAGTAGCATCTGGAAAAAATGAAATCCGTGATTCTTGATGTAAATTTTCTTGATTATCCGTATCACATTCTAGTTAGCATAACTAACTTCCAGTCTGGAGTGTGAAAGGAAGTTTTTGATGTTTTTGTACTAGAGTGGCAATAGTAAATAATACTGAATTTCAATGCCCAGTTTAGAAACACAATTTGCAAATTATGTAAACTCTCTTCATGGTTTGGCAGAGTGGTTTGAACTGCGGTTAGATTCCAGGCTTCTCCGGATCATAGGGATGAGGTTGAATCTTGATTTTTCTCCTTGTTGGCCCTTCTGCTGACTAAATACCTCCAAAGCAAAATACCTGTGTCACAAATTGTTAAGTGTTTCTGCACCGAGCACAAATTGTTAAGTGTTTCAGCACTGAGCACCATCTATGCAAAAAGCTTTCAGTGGAGTGTTAGACCTCACTCTGGCTCTTCAGAACTATATACCAGTTGGGTAGTTTCTTAATAGGTGGAAAAAGAATGAGGTCACAAAGTGATGACTGCACAGAGAAGACAATCTCCCAGTCAACTGTCCGTAGCTCCCACTGATACTGTTTCTCTATCTGTACATGTGTTTAAATTATGAGACTGCAACTTTTTTTTTTTTTTTTTTTTTTTTTTTTTTTTTTGGTACTTGGGCTGCAACTACTGGAGACAGAGCTGCGTTTAGACATTCCCCCTCTCGGTAGCATTTCCTGTCTCACAGTGAAAGTTGTTGCAGGCTGACTGAAAGGCACTCCTGGAGTCTGTGCGCATTGCCCAGCCAATGGTGCCCAGGCAATGCCATCTCTGCTGTTCGCTTCTGTACTGGAAAGACAATGAGAGCATCCTATTGATCATGTTCATTTGTTTAGGAGGAAAGATGATGAACCTGTCATTTCTTCATGCTCTCAGTAGCAGCCTCTGGTAACTTTGCTCTCTGCAGAACACCTGGACCTCTGCAATTTGTGTAAAGAGCTTAATCTTGCTTTGTGAGCACAGAAGCAGTAACCACATTGACTGAATCTGTTGAGCCCTTTAGGAACCTTGGTAATACAGTGCAACCGTTCTTTTGGGAAAGAGTCACAGTTTGGTGGATCAGGCCATGCATGGGAGTGTATCCAATGACTGTTCCATGACTGTTGTTCGATTTGAAGCTTCTCTGGATTTGAAGCTGTCTCTGGAGGTTCACCATGGTGCCCACAAGCTTGTATGGAAGCGTATTTCCTTTATGAAATTCCCAAGAGAGACTAAAGACAGGTGCCTCCATTGTGCTCCATGTATGTCGCAGTTTCCTGGCTGCTGAATCATGCTGGTGATTCACGTTGCTGATGTTACTCATGTTACTGATGACTGAGAAGCAAGTTTAAAGGAGAGTCTCATGACTGGGGCATGCTTTATTAAAAAGAGATTGTCTATGCAGGGATATGACATGATAACAGGCATAGTGCAGCTTAAACTGTATTTATGTCCTGAGAGATGTGTAGTAAAATCAGTTTATGCTGGGTGATAGCACTCTTGAGTACAGGTTGTCTTTACTGCTAACATGGAAACCTTGGAGAGCTATCTAAAGCCCCTGCATATTCAAGATTTTCCTCACCTGAGAAAATCAATAATAACAGCAGGGACATTTTTGTGCCATGCTTTAAGGCACTCCTGCAAATTGACTGTATGGATGAATAGTTGGGAAATCTGTGCTCAAATATATTCTCACAAGAAAGTGTGAATACAGGCAGTGGGAATTAGACTTAAACGTTTTTCATCTCTCTGAAACAGGTACGCTTACTATATTTGGTAAGGAAAAAAGATATATTCTAATATAAGGAACCATAAAACTTAAACACTTATCTTAGTACTTTTCTGGAAAAATAGGCTTAATTTATATGATATATATGTATTTATAGAGTCTATTTTATGCCGTCTTTCTACCTTTGAGTTTTACTCTATAATATAGACAAATCTGTATTTGTGTTTGGAAATCAGGTGATTGACTAAAGTAATTTGAAGTGAATAAATGAAATGGAATGTTGTAAAAAGAAAGAGAAAAAAGCGGTTAGAGTTCTTTTAAAAAGAACACTTGTATTCACAATTAGAAGAACATATTCTCTCAACTATATTAGGAAATAATTTCTCTACTTCAGCATGTTCTCCTGATGTTGTAGAAGGAGAGAAGAGGTAAAGGATGTTTGGGGTACAAACAAAAGACTGGAAGACATCAGAAAGCTTAGTCTCATGCAAATCCTCATAAGACTTCTCTTGTGGGTTTATCATGGAAAACAGATTTTCAAGATATAATTGCCTCACAGATTTAAGCTAGGTCATACAGTAGGTTTCATCAGAATCTCGTGATTTGTTACTGAACATCCAGAGTATAGCACTTCAGAGCATTTAAACTATGCACATCAGCCTCAGAGGAGGCTATTATTTTGCATTATCTAAGCTTGCTTCTCTATTTAAAAAAATCTACTGTGTTTCAGAACTTGATAAGAAATTATCATCTCCTTCAATTTCAATAGAACTAGAAACTGAAAATAATGATAAATTCCTTATTAGAATAGCATATTGCTGCTAATCTATTGATAGCAACAGTGGATGGACAGGATTTTCTTGGAGTGTGTCCTTGAATAAGGTAGAATTTCTCACTTCCTCCCTCTGCTTCTTCCAGTTTTTGCTTCTAGACTTGACCAGTTTATGTACTAAACCCAATGAAAACTCCAGAGACACAAGTTTGTTTCGTATTTTAAATCATCTTGCTAGATTAACTGTAAAAACTTAACTGCGCTGTTTGACAGCTGCACGTGCACAGGATGGAAACTAGCAGTCTATGAAACAAGTTGTTTCTTAAGCAGCTGAACTAAAAGAAGATTGATTTTGTACACTATCTGTCTCTACGCACTTCACCCATCCTCCTCCAGTCTTGGAATAACCATGGCATGTCTTTGTTTCCTATGAATTTGTCTGTGAAAGGCAACACATCCCTGCTCCACCCCAAACACACATTGTAGCTTCTACCCATTTCTAACCAAACCATTGAAGTCCTGTGTGAGCGCTGCATCTGTTGAGTTTGTGGTGTAGCTTTTGTTTTGCTGGTGTTTTGAAGTTAACAATTCTTGTCTATGCAGCCATTGAGTTTCACAAAGGATTAACTGAGTGTTAAGAGACCTATTTCTAACTTTGTTGAAAGTGCCCCCATTCTCCCCCTCAGAACCCCTATTGTCACTCGTATTGATAGAGAAATGGATGTAAGGATGGAGCAATCATATCTTTTTTCCTTAGGAATAAGCTGAAAACAGTTTTATTTAAGTGGTTGAAGGGAAGAAGAGAAAATTCAAATGTGTGTTTTATTAAGTAACTGTCAGTGACACCAATTTTGTTTTAAGGCATAAATGCTAGGAGGCTGTATGGAAAGTGAGCTTTCAACCTTAAAGTTTTATGCCTTTTCTTAAATGTCCTCAATAACTATAGCTATTTTTTTCTACAGTGAGTTTTTCCAGAGCTTTTTTTAATAAATATTATTTTTATTTTATTTTTAATTTTATGCTTTATTTTTGTCAAATAATGTATTCTTGAAAGAATTTGAAAAAGATACACTGAGATTAAAAGAAGAATCTCAAATAAAAGACAAAAGCTGAGTGATGGTCAAGTTCCTTATATAATAAGAATATAGTAATTAAATAACACTTTTTACCAACAAGTTTTAAATTCAGTGAAACTCTAAGCCTTAAGATTTTTCTTAAGTAGAATTTGATTTAGTTGGCTTGCTGGAGCACTGTGTACATTGGCTTCATTTTAAAAATTTAATTTTCCAAGTATAAGCTTTTCATTTATCTATTTCAGCGTGATATTCAGATCTCTGCTCCTACCTCTTTTTTCTGCAGAGTGTTATCACCATGTACCTAAGCACCTCGTACATACATTTCTTGAATACTGCCAGGAATGGCAAAGTTATTAAGTTCTCCTTCTGTGTAGAAATTTTTACTAATAGCTAACCTGAACCTCCCCTGGTGCCACTTGAGACCATTTCCTCTTAACTCATTTTAGACAAAAGGAGAATAGGTGCAAAAAACCCAAACTAATATAAAACAAATCATTCCATGACTATTTTGTCAAATTCCTAACTTTGCTTTTACATATTTTTCAGAGCTCTATGGAATCTTTTGTCTACTTCCTCCATCCTTAGTTCTCTTTGACAGCCCTTCAATAAATATATATATATATGTTGCTTTCTGAGAGTGTTTTTATATTGCAGTCTCAGTTGTAAATCCATAGCATCTCCATTTGAGTTGCACTCAGCAAAGAATAGAAAGAGACTTTTT
Organism: Crypturellus tataupa; assembly: GCA_034781795.1. NCBI lineage: Eukaryota > Metazoa > Chordata > Aves > Tinamiformes > Tinamidae > Crypturellus > Crypturellus tataupa. The sequence goes on from JAWLRI010000379.1 coordinate 4,222,072, forward strand.
AAAAATTTAATCAGTAAATCGTCAGGACTAGTTATATGAATTGATTAGAAAGGCTGGTGGAGTGTGATGGCCATGGAGACATTTATTTTCTGCTTCTTGGTGGCGCCTGTTGCCTGTGCTTTAGTTTAGGGTTATATATATTGGGTAGATCCAAAATTGTTGCCTGAGAGGGTCCATGATGTAAGGGAAGATTTATTATGCTTAAAACACATTGTGATCAGCAGACTGTTAGAAATACCTGAATCCAGTGGACTCTGTCACTATAGGGAGTTCTCTTCCCATTTCTGCTCGAGCTCGATGTGACCTTAGGGGGACTTCTCCCCATCCACAGCCATGCTACGTGTTTACTTGCAGTAAATGCATAGACTGACACACACACACGCGTGCACACACACACACACACGCCCACTGCATGTAATCTCTGCCAACCAAACAGGTAACAGCGAGCAGTGCCCTCACCAGCACCACTGTAAAAACAAGCACACTCGCGTAAGCATGACAGCACGGACAGCTTAATGCTGTTCCTCCTGCTTGGCTCATCAGGATTGAAAGGTGCTGGAGGTACCTACACTCTCACTCTTGATGCACAGACACACTGATTCTGTGATTATTGGGATGAACTTTTAAATACATCTGATATTCATGCCCAGATCATAGGTCAGCTGGTCTGATCTTGAGTCTTCTGGGTGCTGCTCTGCTCCTAGTCTCTAGCTAAGGCAGCTTGAAGTTCACATGCACACATGTTCATTCACACACCTCATAGCCACACACACATTCACTGGTCTCCTGAATACTGACATGGATTTAAGTCTGTCCTGTATCCACGCTCAGGCTGTAGTCTCTCTATTTGGACACTGGCCCTGAGCACTTTTTACAGATGCTGGTCTCATACTATCTGCTGTATGACCTGTGCAAAACCCCCATCTCTCTCATAGCTCCCTTTATTGACACCCTGACCTACTCTCTGGCTACTCTAATCTCAACTTCAGTAATGGTTCACACATGCAGAGGCTCAGAGTAGGAGCAAACTCTTCTGTTCTCTCCCATGAACATCCTGTAATAAGTTTCATATAACCCTAAAAGTCTCTCTTCTTCATTCTCCAAATCCATTCCCCTTTGGCCAGATGGATAGAGCTAAAGAGACATATGTTTTCTAAATTGTGTGTATGTACTGTAGCTTTTCAAATTAAAAGTTATAATGTCTTAATATGGGCAAATGTGTTAGTCTCATTCACAGAAAAAATTAGAGATTTTTTCTGCAGTTCAGAAAAACATAGTTTGAGATTGACATTATCATGGTAATCTTAGTTTAAGAATCCAGTTTAGCAGAACTGTGATTTATTGAAGGCAGATTTTAACAGTGGAAAGGACATATTTGTTAATATGGAAGATATTAGTTTTATTTCAGCCACACAAATATTATGTTTATTTATATGGTAGGGTATGGCTTGTTCCCTTCTGACTGGTGGATGAAATTCCTGATTTAATAAAATATTTGAATATATTTCATGTAAACATGTAAGCATGTAAGACAATACCTAAGGGGCAAAGAACTTCTATTTAAGCATGTGTTCCAATTGCAGTGAAATTACAGGAGATGCATATGCTAGGCATGTATTTTGATTGCTGTGTAAACGGAGGTGGGATTATTTGTGTGTCTAATTATTTTGATAGATGTTTTAGTGTGCCAGTGTCTATATGTTTACCTCAGCGTTATGTATTTCTCAGTGCCAATAAGATGGCATTAAAACTAACCTGGATCAATAATAATAATATAGCTTCAGTTTTTGGTGAATTGAATCATTTAAATTGTTCACTATCGGAAAGGAATAATTTAATTAAAATGAACATCATATGCTGCTACTTAGTTCTCTTCCCTTGATATTTTGTCATACTATTACTAAGATTAACAAAGTATTCAAAATATTTTTTTTATGGGGGAGGTAATAATTTATTCACATTCTCATTAAAATTTGATATCTTCCATTTACAAGAGGGAATTAGATTCCTTGATCTGCTTTTCTGTCACAAAGCCTGGATGATTAGGCTTTTGATTTGCTAAAGCCACTGGGATTGTACCTGCCCGTGTATTTGCAAAAAGACTTGCTTATCACTGGTGCCTCTCTCTTCTCTATGCAAGTCTCACTAAAATTTCTTTTCTCTTTTATCTTTTATAACACATACATAGTCATATTTGCATCTTTCACTATATTTATGATGGAATCTTTCATGGTCACATGAAGATCGATTTTGATTCTTTCATTTCCTAGTATTAGTAGTCATTATGTTGAATCTTACAAAAATATTCATATTTAAGCAGTATTTATTTCTTTGAAGATGTGCATCATTGCAAACAGACTGAAAAAAAAAAGGGGGGTGGGAAGGGAAAAGATTAAGGACAATACTGTCACATATGCAACATTTCAGACTGGAAGATGTGCTTTATACTAAATCTTTGCCTCCAGTCTAATGTAATGCTTATCCTGCTTCTAAATCGTAAAGCCAGCAGAAAAGATTTTGACATTATAGCATATCATTTGGATTTTACTTTGGGAAATCTGGAACATGGATTTATGTTACAATTAGATGAGAAGCATTTGAATCATAATCTTTGGTGATGAAATAGTGGTACCTCACCATCACTGAATCATGTCACAGAAAGTTGTTCGTTGGACATCAGAGTTTGCTAACAACATATGTAAGATGCTTTGCTCTATTTGTAGTCACTTCATAGTGTATTGTCTTCTGGTGAATGAAGAGAAATTGTATTCCCTTGCACAGTAGAAATATCTATAGAAATGGCAATGCCTTTAAGGCCTCATGGCAGCAAAGTTGGAAGGTCGTTATTCTCTAACCTTTATCTGATTGTTTTAACAAGCACTGAAAATCCCTTATACATTAAATCTTCTTCTCCTGCATCATAGAATTTAAGATTAACCAGCGGGTAATAGCCCATAAAAATTGTTCTCTATTAATTAAAAGTAGTGTTGCCTTTTTTCACAATGAATACCATGTTGGAAACTAATCCCACAGCTTTGCCACCATTTGTATTATCTCTGTTTTGTGCAAGCATTAGAAACCACCAACTGAAACACCTGCAGTCCTGTTAGGGACTGTCATAGATCCCTTTTTTTCCTGTTATATAGAATTTTCTCTTTCCTACTAAACAGAAAAATAAGAAGTTGATTGTTGACAAGAAATGGTATTCAGACCTTTATGAATAACACATTAACTTTTCTGCTTGAACAAACATGCGGTTCATTTTTTTTCTTCTCTCACCCTAGCACAAGACCACAAATTATAATATAATAGCATAATGCCTGTAGCTGTTAAGGAAATTTTGATTGATCCATATTGTGCAGCTTGCTTTAACTGTAAAATGTCCACAGTGAGTCCTTTCTTCCTATTGACCCTTTTCCAAGTCTAAGATGTATTCTTGCATTGTTTTTTTTCTTGGATCCAGGGATTTACCTATTTCTCTCAATTCTGAGTTAGGCAGTTTCTGTAGGTACCTCTGCAAGTTATTGATTAGATAAATAGAGGCTCTTCAACTTCTTGGAGTCTATGAGTCTTGCTCATAAATCATATCACTCCTGATATATAGTGTTGGCCTGTGTTGTCTTGATCAGATGTTGCAATTCTCATTAGCCACATTTTATTTATATTTGCTTGCTATGGAGACCTTTAGGTAGGCTAATCAAGAGATTTAACACAAAAACAATATTACAACAAATCATAATTATGCAAGGTAATGTTTTGTATTGAACATTCTTAATTTACTTGTATAACCTTGTTATATTTCATCAGTGTTTTCATTAGCAGCTATACTATATTAAACTTCCTGTGCAACAAGATTTCTTGTCATTTTTTCCTCAACAGAAATACTTCACATTAGTCTGGGACTATTTTACCTCTGCAGTATTTTAGGAGTAAATTCTTCATTATTTGCAGAGTTGGCATCATAGTAATAGATTATATTGTAATGAAGGTTTTCAAAACATATAATTTTAATATTGAGTTCCTTAATACTGTTTCATTCTAATGAATTTTGAAAAGCCTTTTAAAAATATCTCATTTGAAAAGGTTCTTTTTAGTCTATTTATGTGACTTTCTATGAAGTTAGTGGAGCAAAAAGGAGAGAAGTATTAAATGAGACACAGGCAAGATCCTCAATTAGATGAGTTATCTGTACTGATTCTGTCACTAATTCTGTGAACTCGAATCATTTCTTATCTCAATGCATACTATTAATATAATCTGAAAGATTAAATTGAAAGATTTTTCTGTTTATTTTTATTCACTTTAATCATGTTAAAAACAAGAGTATCATTCTAACACATTAAATTCAGATACTTTTGCCATACTTAACTCTAAATTTGCTCTTCTAAAACTTGAGAACATGCTAAAAGAATCTTGACCATCCCTTGAGATTTTACACTTTCTTTACAAGGATTCTTACTTTGAGGTATAATAGGCCCTGTGTCACCTTGTGCTTGGGAAAGATTGCAGGAATAATTCATTCCAGAAGTGCTTTTGGCACATGTAAGCTTTTTTCCCACATCATCTTCATAGGCAAGCTCAGAAAGTGTGGGTTAGGTGAGTAGACAGTGAGGTGGACTGAGAATTAGGTGGCAGAGCTCAAATGCTGTGATCAGAGGTGCAGAGCCTGGCTGGAGGCCGATAGCTATCTGTGTCTGTCAGGTACTGGGTTATCAGTATTGGGTCCTATCCTGTTCAATTTATTCATCAATGACCTGGATGAAGGGGCAGAGTGAACCGTTAGCAAGTTTGCTGATGATGCAAAAGTGGAGCGGCTTGTACCCCCAGAGGGCTGTGCTCCTCTGTGTTCAGAGAGACCTGGACAGGCTGGAGAAACGGGCAGAGCAGAACCTCATGAAGTCAAAGGAAAATGCAGGGTCCTGCACCTAGGGAGGAGTGGACCCAAAGCACCAATATCAGCTGGGAATTGACCTGCTGGAAAGCATCTCTGTGGAGAAGGACCTGGTAGGACAGGACTGGAACAGACAAGTTGGCTATGAGCCAGCAATGTGCTCTTCTAGCCAAGGCGGCCAACGGCATCCTGGTGTGCATTAGGAAGAATGTTACCAGCAGGCTGAGGGAGAGGATCATCCCCTTTTCTCAGCCCCGGTGAGACCACACGTGAATACTGTGTCCCCAGTACGCGAGAGACATGGAGCTACTTGCAGTGAGTCTGGTGGAGGATGATGGAGGGACTGAAGGCTCATTCTCATTATGAGGAAAGGCTGAGAGACCTGGGACTGTTCAGCCTGGAGAAGACTGATGGAGAATCTGATCAGTGTGTTTAAGTATCTGAAAGGGAGGAGATAGACAGGATGGGACCAGACTCTTTCAGAGGTGCCCAGCACTTCTGAAAGGTGGAACAAACTGAAACACAGGAAGGTCTGTCTGAACATAAGAAAAAAACATCCTTACTGTGAGAGTAAGAGAGCACTGGAACGGGTTATTTGTGGGGTTTATGGAGTCTCCGTCCTTGGAAATACTCAAAAGCTGTCTGGATGGAGACCTGTGCAGTGTGCTGTAGGTGACCCTACTTGAGAAGGGAATTTGGACTAGATGATCTCTGATGGTCCCTTTTGACCTCAACCTTTCTATGTAAAATGAATCCTCTGTTTGATATTTTCAGAAACTGAAAATCCTCAAAATGTTGTGGTGGAGGAGAATGTGTGTCGTTTCCTAGAAGTAGCAGCTATCCAAAGAGGGAGGAGCATTAGGATGGGAAGTTGCCTAAATGTCAGTCTGAGGAGGAAATTCTACTGTTGGCAAATTATTTCCTAATTTAACACACACAACAGTTATTTCAAAATCAGTTCATTAGATGCACAGATTAAGTGCATGTTCTGCACTTAAATGTTTAAAAGAGGACTGGCCTGAAATATTTGTTGACAGTAAAAAGAGGTAATTAATTTGGCTTGCAATACAACCTTTTGTGAAAAGAAATTAAAATAACAAAGGAAGTACTTTTATGCAGCAGTTTTTCCTAAAGGATAAAAATGATGACTGTATACTTATATACGTCCACAATAATCGCTGCAGCAGAGTTTATTGAAAGGTAAAAACAAATAGTGTTTTTTTTTTTAATAGCAGCTTGATTTTTTTCCTGGAAGCCTTTTCTGTATGAGTTGTATTCTCTCTCTCTGTCCCTCAAATAATGTTGTGTATCATATATATCATTTGATTAACTAATATAGAGATAGACAATATCTTGCTAGAACAATTTCCAACACTCACAAGCAGCAATTTATAATTGAAATTACAGTGTTCCTATTGCTTTAGCTTTTTCAGAGCTTGTGAAGCAAGCAGTCAGACTTCCATAAGAAATCCCATCTTCCTGGAATCAAGACATTCTCAAATCAGTTCTAGGTATTTAATAATTTTAATGTTTAGTAACTACAAAAAAGTAATTTAAATAATACTGAATATTTGCATTCTAAAATTATTCTGATTTCCTAATCTACCATTGAAGCAGAATATACAACTATTGCTCATAAAATAAAAAAAAAGCTTTGCATTTCAAAGGTGAATCTTCTTGCTTCACATTCTAATTCTTAACAAAACAAAACCAAATTAACTTAATTTAAACAAATTAGCAACTATGAATTCTAAAAGGATATCCTTACTGCTACTGTGAGTTCACACTTTGAAAAAATACACTTTTCCATTGTAACTGTATCATAGCTATCTAAAATTTACTTGTAAATAACTGGAATTCTCAAAAATATACTATGTTAACTTCTCCTTGCAAATCTATTTCCAGCTAACAAGCGGGAATTTTTTCTGCCTTTTTTAGAAAAATACACTTCCTGCTAGAAAATGAGATACCTGAAACTCTTTAAAAATCCTAGAATAAAAGTGGTTTTACTCTCAGAGAGTTTATGAATGGCCTTTTAGGTATTTCCAGATTATGATCATGCTATTTCACTGTTTCAACTTTCACCTTCTGCTGCATTCTGTCATCATTCTTGTGAAAAGTGAAGTTATATTTGCTGTTCAATTGTGGGAATAAGCTGAAGAACTACTGTCATTTGTTTGATAGAGCAACATGTTAAGAAATCAAGTGAATTGTTTTTCTTGTGTTAAGATGGATGAATGGTGATCTATTTACGAATTAAAATATTCCACTAAAAATATACTTCTGAATTAAACATTTTAAAAAGGATGTACTTTTTACAAGCTTCAGGTACATGTGCTGCCAGTCACTGGGTGTACCCAAAAGGTAAGAAGGTTAGAATTGCAGGAGGACTTTAAAGGTAATATTTGATTAAGTCTAGATTAAACATTTGTACATTGTTTGCCGTTGTATACTTGTAGATGATAGGAAAATGCATATGCATACAACAAGTGTGTATGTCTGTATATAAATGCACACTGTATACATTTGCATGACTGTTTCAATTACATATAGGATATGTGAAAAGTGAAAATTTTATTGTTAGACCTTTTTGTTTAAAGGCTAATGATCACGAAATAAAACACAGTGATTCTTTAGGAGCAGAAGACTACAATGCCGTGTGTAAAGAAAAAAAACTTGGACAAGTCATACACATGATGAGTATATATGCATACTGCATGAGGTACACAAATTCTTGATCTAATTTCAGCATTTGTTTATTCCTGAGGTAGTAAAACAATAAACAAAATACTAAAATGGAAATTCTGAAAATGCTGATAAAAAATTAGAGTATTATTTTGCCATTTCTGATTGAATAAACATATTAAAATGTTCCAGGATTCAAAATGAGAGATTGATTATTGCCAGTTATATAACTGATCAAAGAGAAATTAAGTGGTGACTTCTTGGTCTTGCCTCACTAAAACTAAGAATATTGATAATGAAGAGCAATTCTTCAGAAAAAAAAAGTATGGGCTGAAACTGGATCAATAGTCACTTACACTTTGAGCTGCTTCACAGACTGTCCTCAACCATATGAATATACCCAAGATTTGAAGTCTGTCTGCTTCTCATTTTGACAGATGTAAAATGAGTAATCCTAACTGATGAAGTTACTTCCACTAAAATGTTCATTCCCAGTTAACTCAGCACAAACAATCCTCAGTATAAGGATTATAATTATTATAATACTTCACCTAAAATTTCTTCTTTCTATTCCAGAATAATATTGTTATGCAGTTTTATCCGCTACTGTTGTAATCCAAGCTTTAAAAAGAATTCAACAATAATAATCTCTCTTTTCCTCCTTTCATGTCTATTGTGATTTATGTTTACAGGTTGGGACCAATGGCACAATCCTGTGTTTATGCTCTTGCAAAACATATTTTATTTTAGTATTTTAGATAATTCAGTCTACACAAATGTCTACTTTATATCTTTATAAACTTCAGGTACTCTAAATCAAATCTTACTCTTTAGCTATTGCTATCACAACTTAAACAAGTGAAAATCAATTTGTGCCAAGGCAAATCTCAATCAAATTCCAAGAGTGCCCTGTTAGGACTACCACCCAGGCTTTTACTAGTAAAAGAAATGTGTCATCAACAGAACTATTGTTTTAAGAGGTTAGTGAAATGAATGGGCAAATGTTAATTTTTCAAGGGGGATGTTATCAACTTTAATCTTCTTGAGTTCTAAGAAAACAAAAATGTAATATGGAGCTCAGGTAGGCCTTACTGGAAAAACATAGGAGCCTACAATGGCAAAAAGTATACATATTAAGATTATTAAATCTTATAACTCAGAAAATACATGAAATATATGTATGTGATTTTCAGAGAGTAATAGCCACACAGATACCTCTTCTGTCTGCCTCAGAAGGGTCTAAACTATGTCAGGGAAAGAGCTTTGAAGCAAGCAAAAGCGCTGAGTAATCACTGTATCTTATTCCCATGGGAGAGTAAATCAGAGAGTTGTATCTGCTTTCAGTTACTCTGCTCTATGCAATGTGATAGAGCTCCAGACAACTTGTAACAAACTGTACAATTTTTGGTTGAATGCGAGAAGCAGAAGCACATAGTAGCACTAGTGTCACTACGGATTTCAATTTTGATTAAAATCTGCCATAGCTCCAGAACTTCACTGTGCTCTCAGAGATTGGACTAAGAGATATGTATATTCAAGAAAAGTTTAAAATGAAAGTAAAAATATATCTGTCAAGAAAAAAAATCAAATATTTGACATATGTCAGAATTCAATTACGTCTCAAGTAAAGCAATTACAGTTTTCTTTCAGCCATGGACTCAAGATATTTTGGTGTATGTTTGGATCTAGAACAAGATTAAGTAAAGGGAGCTGCTGTCAGAGTCTAATTTACTTGCTAGTGCTTTATCTAAGGGTAAGTGAACTTTCCACAGAAAGGGAGAAAAGATAAAATTTGTTTGTCTGTAGTTGGGCTCCAAAAAGAAAATCACACTTGCCTATGAAGATTGTGACATTTCCTGAGTGGCTCTTGCACTTACATAAAAATTATGTGGTTATTTTCTGCTTTTGTTAAAATGTTATGCAGGATATTAAGTACTAATAGCCTGGCTTTTGTCATATTCATAATACAGTGAATTCACTTCAGTGGAATATGAGAAAGTCTAAATGGGCTGCACTTCCCATTAGTACTATTGAGTAGCTTACAAACATGTAAACTGTTATTTCTGAAATATCCACAATCCATCTCCATCTGTACACTGTCTCCAGCCCTTCTTGTATGCCAGTAGTTATCAGCCCTTTTTTTTTTTTTTTGGAAATATGAGGAATGTATTTTAATGTGAGCAGAAATAAGGTAGAGAATTAGTTAACACAGGAAAACTGAGGCTTCACTTGTCTATTGGTGAGGTGCCACAGAAATGGAGTCATTCAGAAAGATGTGTTGATGCAGCTTTTACAGTGCTGATGTCCAAGGGCTGTGCGTGTTTTCCTTTGGCTTTGTAGTGTGCTGCCTGCTCTCTGTGGCTTTGAATCTAGGTCATGAATATGCTGGAGATGTGGCTTTTGGATGTCTCCTCACAAAATTTTATAAACATAAAGTGTTGTCAGGGAAATAAAGGTGATAGGCAATTTTCAAATGGATTAGGAAGATGGGATAGATGTACTCCCTGTTAGGTTCCTGAAGAAAAAAGTGTAATTTTAGAAGGAAAAAAAAAAAGAAACTGACAGTCTTAGGAAAAAAAAAATGTTGACTGCAGTACAATTAGAAAACCTTTATTAGACTTATTCTTGATTAGTCTTCAAATGTCTGGCCTCTAGGTGTTGGATTTTTCTTTCTCAGTCCCACTGCTTGTTATTCCCTGCCTTTACCTTCTATCTTCCTGTCCCATCTGTGTCTAATGTATTGTTTTGTACTGCTGCTTGATCTTTTTTCTCTTTTTTGCTCATCTCATCTCCTACCATGCAGATATCTCTTTCCTAATGTGCTTGCTGATTGGGTTTCTGTAAAAGGAACCCAGAGTCCATCTTCACAACACCTGTGGAGGGAAATAAAAAGGATACCCCTTGCTGCCAAGGTGTGTGCAAAAGATAGCAGCAGAGATGAAAATACCAGCATGCCAGGCATTTTTTTTTTATTTTGACAGCTCTTTAACAACCGCCTAAGTTGCAGATGCCTAGGTTTAGGAGATTAGATATTTTCTCTACTCGGTCAGAGTCCAGAGTGCTATGATCAGGTTCATCTAGATACTTTGTGTATGGAGAATGTAATGCCTAATATCAGAATTAGTTATTTGAAGATATGTGATATTGCATGGGATTTTGAGTTAGCAGAGCAGATATAACAATGTAGTGAAATCACAATATAAGGGTAAGCTTACAGAATAAGTAGTAGAATAAGTAAGCAGAATATAGCAATTGCAATACACAGTAGTGGAATCACAATACAAATGTGATTCCCATTACCAGTCTCTGTAATACGCTTACTGCCAGCACACTGCACATTCCCAGTTACTGGAAAGGAATATCGCTTGAAAACAGGCCATGCCTCTTGCCCCAGCTTTTCTTGCAATAGCTGTCATGCCATGCAGGCACCCGAGCTTCATGAGCGCATCAGCTTCTACATCTTCTCTATGCCATCATGTATCCTCAGCAAGAGGATGAGATCTTCATGTCTCTGTTACCCATCTTCTTTAAAGGTTTCTCAAAGTTAAAGTCATGAGTGCAGTTTTTGTTGTTTTACTTCTCACTGGGGGGGGGGGCGGG
>JAWLRI010000379.1:4233347-4246065 GCA_034781795.1 Crypturellus tataupa
CGCCCCCCCCCCCCCCCCCCAAAAAAAAATTACTGTAGTCAGAAACATTTTTGGCAGTGGTTTTAACCCTTGTATGATTAGTTGTTGCTGCACATCTAATGATAAATAAATGTACTAGAATTTCCGATCTAAACAATGTTTTTCATTTTGGCAGCAACTTCTCTCCAGGCTATTAGTTAGAGAAGGATAATTTTATAAATGAAAAAGAGAGTTTATGTTTGGCCTTTTGCACAGGCTTCATTTAAAAACCAAATAAATTACATTAAACAAAATAACATATTTAATTACTGATCTCTGTTCTCAATCCATTTATTTTAATCTAAATAGCAAATGTTTGACTTGTATCCATTATTTAGTACCAGAAATAAATCCTTTTAAATTAAATCTGTTAATGAAGTAAACCAGAAAGTCTGCCAGAGGTATACAAAACTGTATAAATGCAAGATTCACGAAATAGCAAACAAAGCATATAAACACTCTGTATCTAATCCATTTTATTGCCTGCTTATGTTAGTGATGATGTGAAGCCTTTCAGCTAAAGATTCAAACATCCATATTTCTCTTGTGCCATTATTTCTTAAAGCAACTTCTTAAATATTAACCAGTCATTTGTGAAATTACTTATAGCAATCTAATTTGCCTATTCTGGCTTTTTCAACTGAGGAAGCTTTCAGACAGAGGGGAAAAGACAATACTAACTTGTGGTGAGAAGAACCTAGCATTCTGGACTACCAATGAAAGGAAGCTGTCTGGCATCCCACCTACCAAAATACACTACACTAAGAGAAAGAAAACGGTGATGTACACATTAAAAAGAAGAATTAGGCAGATTTAACCTTTATCATTTTACATCTTTCTAATATTAGTTCTTTTATTTACTTAGTAGGTAGAAGGTGGGCTAAGTTGGATTGTCTTATATTCCTTTGGGGATTTTTTTTGTCCCAGGTAGCACGTCCTGGGACAAAAGAAGATTTGACATAACATATGATGTGCCATGGGAAAGCACAAGTGAAATCAAGTTATACTTCTTTTAGGGATCTTGCTTTTCGTGTATTGAGAGGACATAGGAGACTGCGTGACCATTTGTCTTTGCTGTTAACTTCAGGTATAGAAAGAACTGCTGAACCATTTAATGATTTATGGCTCAAGATACAATAATATAACTTCCCCTCTCATTTGTTATATATGAAACAAATATAGTTTGTTTCATATGTTCTTTTTAGATACCAAAGTTATTTTTCTGGGAATACTTCTTGTATAAATAGGTATCACATGTGATATATTAAGGTGATTACCAACATCTTGCTGAGAAAACAAGGAGGTTCTCACATGTGTTCTTAAAGCAGAGCAGGACAAATCATAATAATTGGTCAAGGTACCTGATGATCTGAACAGTTTTATTCCTTTTTACCCCTTTACATTGAAAAAAAGAAGATGCAAACAAAAACAAACCCTCTCTTAATAAGAATTGAGGCAGAAATGCTATGCTTACTTTTTCAACTCTTGGAATTTAGCACTGAAACAATTACCTTGGAAGAGCTATATAAAAGATCTGAGTCTTCACGTGTAAGCCTTTTCTAGCAGGTGAAAATAAATGAAGAACACCTAGATGTAATTTTCATTATGTATTTCACTTGCTTGCTCTGTTGCTGGCAATATCTCACTCTCTACTGCCTGATATCAATCCTCCTTTACTGGATGAGTTTCTTCAGAAAGAATAAGCAGGCCTTTTGCTGCAGTAGCTACTGTAATGAATACTCTGGAGCTTGCCCTTTCCGGATCCTGAGGATAACGGTAGAAGAACAGAGCTGAATGTATTGAGTTGGCATTTATGGCCAGTGCTAATTTTAGCAGAACCATCTGTGTTTTTAACTGACATTTTTCTACACTGATAATTTTAATGGGGAAATCAACAAAAAAATCACTCTAAATGGTTCCCTGTCAGGCTCTGTGAGGCATGGCAAGCTTTGCCTCATCTCTCTCTTTCAATTAGTGGGATCGGAGCAGAGTGCTGTTTTTCCGGGCAGGATCAATGCAGGGGCGCGCTGAGATGCTGCACGCTTAGCTGCAATGCCTAAGGGAGACATCCTTTCTACAGAGAGCAAGCCTTCAAAATGCCTCAGCAGCGTGGAAGATACATGGCTTAGGCTGAGGTTCAGTGAGAGGATCTGGATTCTTGCAGGGTGTTTTGCTCATTGTCATCACAACTGGATGAGAGTTTCAGAGTGCCAGCGACCCCTGTTTTTAAACAATTATCTGAGCTTTCTCTATCTTTATTTCTTCCAGATAAAATCCTGGTTACAGTGATCCACAGTTTCATTACTTCAATTAAGCTTGGCTTGCACAGTAATATACTCTCTACAGGCTGCTATAGAAATTACATAGAACTGGTTCATGGTGCAGTGCTCAATGGAAGAGAATTTGAAATACACTCATTTTTATTTCATTACCTAATTCAGTTCTGAATTCTAGTCTCAAGTTTCAAAGGATGCAGTGCCCAAGGACTCTACTGCAGAATCAGTATATTCTCCTGCCCTTTGGAAAGCCTAGAGACACAGCTTAAAGAAAAAGTTAACTAATAGAAAAATGAAGGGGAAGAAGGATCCCTGTATGCTTCTCTGTAAGGCAGTTCACTGTAATTGCAACTCCTGGTTTGACTCAGGTGGTACCAGTCTTTTAAAGGGTCAGCTGAGCTGCTGCCGATAACTATCACTCTTTCCTAATGGCCTTGTAGGGTCAAATAGAAATAATATATTTCTGAAATCTGGCCCAAAATTTACTGAGCTTTATTCAGAAAAGTGCATTGCTAGGGATTTCTCATAAAAAGTTTGTGGATACTTGCTACAGTATAAATACTTAGGCAAACAAAAGGGATCAGTTGTTTAATAGGCAGTTGCTGGCCCTCATTCTCTAAATTCTTCCTTCTGTAAAGGGGAATGAAAAAAGAAAGGCATGAAATAGTGTGAGGCTTTGCAATTAGGCCTATTTCATCTGTCTTATTAACTAGGCAAAATCATAAGGAAACAAATCTTTATTAGCAGTTGGTTAGTTGACAGCTGTAAGCAAGCCCTGTAATATAAAAATTACTGTCATTATGAACAGCTTCTAATAAGAAGAATTTTTACTAAAAGAAATGTGAACACATCGTTTCTGCCGTCTTTCCATGAGGTTTAATGAGCAATTTTCTTTCAGAATGACTCAGAATGCAATCATATGGGTTCTTTGGTAAAATCTGTCTTTCAGAAAGACACTGTGTTTTGTAACAGGTAAAATTAAGCTACTGCCAGTATATGCAGCGCATACGTATTGTTACAAAGTATTAGTTAACAGCTTGTTCTGCTTTTCATACATTAAAATACTTGCAAATAGTATAATGGAGGCCTATTTTAATGTATAGTTTTTGAAAGAGGTTTTTTTTTTTTTTTTTCAAATTGCAAATCATCCAGGTTATTCTACTGTGGCAAAACACTAGAGACCATAAATGAGCTTGAACAGCTATTTGGATATTTTGTAATTAGTAAGATGCTGCCATAGCAGCAGTTTGTCATTTGCAGTGTATAGGCATCATTGCAGAGGTCACAGAGAGAGATTACAGTCCTGGTATCCCTCGCATGCGGTCCACAGGCAAATAGAAGCAACCTGAGCAGTCATGCTGAGCTGTACAAAATTGCCCATGTACGTGTTATTGTCTGCTGAGTTAGTAGGTGTAGTATTTCTGAAAGAGATGAGCAGGTGCTTTTCTACATAATTAGGGAGAGGAAGGATAGTGTTTTTTAAAGAATACGAGGTGGTTTGTAGCAAGCTGAAGGTGCTTTCACACTTCTGAGGACGGGAGCTTGGAGGTGGTGCTTCCTTTGTTTTGCCCAACCCTTCAGCAGCTGGAGGGGCAGCTTGAATGAAGAAAATTACAAAGAAAGGGGTGACTACAAACCACAGCTAGACCTGTCTGATACTGCAGCTCTATGAATGCACGAACACACACACACAGACACACACACACACACACGTGCATGCAGTTATAAATATGAATATACTGTGAGGGAATTAGACATCACTGTGATGGAGGTGTTGAGGAGACTGAGTTTAAACATTAAAACTTTTTCAGGCATGGACAGTACCCTTCATGCTTATGATTAGTTCTAATACATTGCTAATTATCACTACATGTATAAGACTGTAAGTTCTTAATAATTATATAGGCAGTACAGAAGATATATAGACAGATGGGGAGAGAAGGGAAGAGATTTTTGAGTGAAAGCCATCAGGTGAGAAATGATACAGGACAGACATTGCAGGAGTAATAGTAAGACATGTTCTTTCAAAAATATTTCAAGTATCTCTAACATGAAGTAGTGTTTTTGGATTGGCCTTTTTACGTGCAGCATTGCTTACTTTTGTTGCAACCAATGTTCAAATATTGTAACTAAGTGCCCAGAAAACCAAGGGGTTGATTTACATGTAGTACTTATGATCTCTAAAAGGCAGGAAGTTCACTTAATCTTCACTTGCTTTTGAGCCTTCAAAATTTCCTTGGGTTTAATTTAACGGGCCTCTGAATAAAAGTTTTTGTTTGTTTTGCTTTGCTTTTCATCTTTCATACCAAACAGCACTTCATGTAAATTCCTGCCTTCAGAAGTTTGAAGAAAAACAGGGTACACTAAACTAAAATAGGATTTGATTATGTAAAATTAAGTTTTATGTAAAATAGAAATAATTTAAATACTGTATCTAAAATTAAAAGGGAAATATACAAATAATATCATTTAAAACAAATTACAAAATCTTCCCGAAAAAAACGTTGACAATCTGCTCTATCTTACAGGAATTGCACTAGGTCCAAGAGGAAGACTGGACATCCCAGTGTTATTCATACCAAATACAATGAAATTGTATGAAGCTCAGGTGGAAATTCATGTAATGAGGGAGAATGGTGAAAACTGGCCCTATTCTGCTAAAATACATGAAGACTTAAAGAGGTAATTTTTCCTCAACCAGCAGTTGAAGATGCTCAAACCTATTGTAATTTTATCTTTCAGATATTTGTAGCTGCCAAATGGAATCATATCTTTGATTTTGAGGACAAATATATGAGTTTTTAATGTACCCTGTAAGAATGCAGGATTAAAGTGGAAAATTCTGTTTCAATATCTGTCTTTTCTGTTTTGAGTAAGGAAAATGAAAGTTTTAGCTGCTGATGCAGTTATGGATGTAGAGCAAATGCAAAGCACTTAAATGGTTATCAGTATATTTAGGCTAATAATTATTTACTGTTTCTTTTGTTGATGTTTATGTAAACTATTAAAAATATGTATTTGACTTTATTCAGATTCAACTTTTGGTCTCACTTCACCTGCATATAAAATGAACTTGTTTTCAGCATGAACATGGCATAAAAAAGAGCAGATGAGACCAAATATTTGCATTTTCTAGCAGAATAACATGGAAGACTCTATATTAAGTGTATGTAAAATCCTGCTCGTCTGACTTGGGATTTTAATTAATGTTTTGCTTAGATGTGTTTGGCATTAAAGAATACAATAAAATGGAGGCTCACTCGACTGACAACTTTCACGTTCAAATTGCTTTTTAAAAAAATTTTCAGCATAACGATAATCTACTTATTTTCCAAACAGTATTACTCTTGCAGAAAATGGGGGAATTCGGGGAATACGTTGGATCTACCCAATTCATGGAATACCTGAAGCACCTCAACAGAAATCAGTTTCAGGTAGGTAATTATAGGAAAAAAATAAAAGAACAGTAAGTTTAAGAAAACTAAGTAGTTATTTGCATTGTAACCTGTTCATTCACAAGAATTTGCAGCAATACTTTGCTTCTGTCTTTAAAAAGATAAAATCACTTACTAGATTTTAAAGAGAGATAGGATAGGGAAAAGTGATGAGATAGATGACTTATCTTTATATTACAAGCTCAGAGGAGAAAATGGGTTGAATCACTAAGCTGGTTTCATGACTTACACTGTTTTCCTAGGTCACTTTGCCTGCAACTTTCTATAGTCTACAAACCTGAATCCCTAATTCAGAGATCCCCTAGTATATAAGGTGCATTCACCAAGTTGATGCAGAGCTTCTTTTGTATTTGAAAGTTGCTGCTTGTATTTTATGGATCTTTTGGGATTAAAATCCTCTCTTCCAACCTACAAAGCAAATCTAGATCTGTTATTTTGGTCTTGTTGTGAATAAAAGGAGTCAGGAGTTGTTAGAAACCTCAAATCATATGCACTTCTGTAGCCCAGTTAATGCTAAGTAAAATAAAAATTGAAAGTAAATCAAACAAAAGACTTGACACAAGGCTTGATTTCTGTCTGAGTTCCCAGAATACTCTTTCAGAGTGTTTACGTGGTACTTATATTGGAATAGGTATCCGCTGTTTCAATCAGCCATTAATTTTGCTCCTTAAAGCAGACTGTAGAGGAGCATGAATAGCCATTAGTTTTCCCTTTGTTACTAAGAGGTTGCACTACATGATGACAGACACTGATAGGATTTTTGGTTTTGCTCATATTCTTAACCTTTTAAAGATAGAATCCCAGCATTATGCTTCATAGAAATTATGAACAGCCTTATAAAACTAAAAGCTTGAAACTACAGATTGAAATGATGGATAATTTTATACCTGTGTTTTGATGAGTGAATATAATGTGCTTCTACACTAAGCAGTTTAAAATACAGGATTGACTTCTGGAAAACTGACCTCTAGGAAAGGATATTTTTACTGTCATTAATTTAATTTGTTTAAAGACCTTTTATACACAGACAAATGTCAATGATGTGATATTAATTAGACCTTTTCTGCTTTGATGCATTAAAAGAATGAAGCAGAATATTATGATGCAATCTACTGTTGCTCAAAATGGCAGTTTTATTGAGTCTCATTAACATTAAAATTCTGTATATTGATGGGAAGATTGCTGCTCTTCTTTTAAATATATAATGTAGCTCACCAACAGCAGTCTTTGTGATAAATCTCTCATCAGGCTTTTGTTTTCATTAGGTAGAATGGGTAGGAATTTGAATTGATAGTGTGCATAAATTGCTTACATGATATTACTGCTGTATATGGATGGAAACTTAACTAATTTACTTTCCATCTGAGATAGATAATTTTAAATTCCGAAATGCTTCTTGAAAGTAACAAAATTAAACTGTAGGATATTTATGATTTAATTCCATAATTCCCTAGTTTACTTTCAGTAAATGTTTATAAGACAAACAAGGAACATTGCATTCATTTTGAATCCATCTCACCATCATGACCATATTTTATGTAATTCTTTCTTTCCTTCTTTCCCTCTTTCCTCCTTTTTCCTAAAGGAGTGCTAGGTCTTTCATTGAAAAATGAGCTAGAAAACTAGTATATTTATATGTGAGAAAATTTTTGAAACAGATTCCATTCCTGCCTTGATTCTCATTAATTCTGTGTTATAAATGGACTTCTTAAAAATCACAGTTGTAAAAATGGAGCACAGAGCAAGTAATTTACAAGAAATCTACTTTGCTTTTGAATTATTACTTTTTAATAATGATAAAATTTGTATCATCATTTCTTTTAATGTACTTATTTTCATTTATTGAAATTGCCTGGAGGCTACAAGCTGTTGTGTCAAAAAACAAAGCTGTTTTGCTAGTATATTAGGCAGTTCATCTTTAGTGTCATTCTTATTTGCATCCTAATATACTTAAATGTCTAGAAGTCACTTGGCTTAGCATCTCATGAGACCAATTAAAATGATCAGTGGTCACAACCCATGTAACACATATTAAATAGATTAAAACCTGGCCATCTTATAGAAGTAATTACAAATGGAGAATCATCCAGAATATTTTTTTTTCTTGTGGAGTCATAAAATAATTTGAGGTGGAAGGGACTACTAGAGGTCATCTAATCCCCCACACTGCTTAAAGCAGATCTAATTAGATCAAGTTGGTCAGGGAATTGTCCACTCAAAGCCCACAGAGTTTTGATTTTTATCCATAAATATTACTCAGAAATTTGGAAAAAAAGTAGGATGACTGCTGATAGTAAGATGAGTTGTGAAATAGAAACTGTTGAAGTCACATCATGTATACAGAGTAACCTGAAATCCCTGGTAAATTGGGATAATACAGGTAATATACATTTTAATGTTAAGGGTATGGCCAACCATCTAGGGAAAAAAAAAAGCGCTATTTGTAGTTATTCTTGCTGCTCTTTTCTTGTAAAGGTTTACAAAGGTGCTATAGGAGTTAGTTACTTAAAGGCTATCGAATTGGAAAAGACAAATTAAAAAGACCTGCTTTTATTTTTAAGAGGAAGCGATGAAGTGACTTATGTTGATATGGAATCTACTTTCAAAAATAATGGTAGTGGAACAAGTTTCAGAACTAACAGCTGAAGCTAAATAAGTATGGCATAGAAGTGAGTTTTTCATTGCTAAAAAAGGGGGAGAAATTTGCCAGTGGTATTGGGAACCAACAGCAGAACAAGACTTTTGTCTGCCTAATGGTATTTTCTACTACTTCACCTAAAGTACAAATGATGGAAACTGTGAGATGAAAAAAAATCTTTTAGTTGCATCATTCCTTATTTGGAATCCTGTCCTGCTTTAAGACGATTTCAATTCTATGTTTAGCTTTTTTGTTAAAATTAAGATGCTGGCAGCATTTTGCAGAGAATGGATTCTTGCTTTTCTACAGCTGTGGTACGTTGTCGAGCCAGGCATAGAGTGGAGCAACGAGTGGAAGTGCGGCTGACGGGCGCAGTGCCTGGAACAAATGCTATGCCGGCTGGAAGAAATGCTGCAGTGGTTGACAGAAGTAAGCCAGTCACCATCCAAGGTGAAGTTCAAGTCACTTCTGGTAAGAGCAAATAGCCTGGATATCATACAGTTTCAGTCACATTAAAGTACGATACAGGTACTTTAACAAGTGATGCTCTGCCTTGACAATAGATGAGGTTTAGAAAAATGCTGCTATAAAAAATCTCCCAAACCATATTTCTAGATTTCTACACTGTTACAGTATATCTAGAGTTACTTAAAACCTCTTTTTTTTTTTTTTTTTTAATCTGTCTTGGCTGTAAGGCTGGGTACCATATACCATTTCTCCTTTAAAGGAGTACAAAGCCTGAACAAAGTCTGCAGTTAGCAAAAATATGTCTGCGTAAGCATTGCAAGGAAATATTTATCTGCAGGTTGTCCATATTTGTGAGACACATTCCACTAGCAGGCCAATATCTTCAGCAAAATGGATTGAAGGAGGCCCTGTTAGATAGAAGCAATAAAGCTTTATAGAAAGATAGCTTCCATTTAGTGTTAATCAGCTGAGGACAGAGGGAAAATCAATTTCTTCAGAGATGCACCTACTTTTCATATTGTACCTCTTCTTGAATGGTACAAGGTGCAAGTAGCAAGAAAAGAATGCTTGTAACTAACTGTGGAATGCCTGTTAAGTCTGTTAGTAAATGTTTCTTAACAGGCATCATTACTATAAGAAATAATATAGTGTTACATTTTTATCTGCCCAAAGGATTGTGCCCTGAAAATTTAGTCCACATTCAAATGTAGGTGCAAAGACATCCTACTTGGTAAATATATCTATCTATCTATCTATCTATCTATCTATCTAATTTTTAAAAATGTGCTGCATTACTTGAGACATCCTAATGTGCTTTTAACATAACTTTAAATGAAGGGAAAGGATATACTTGAGCTTTCTCAATGATATAATGAACTGTAAGGTGGTGAGAAATGAGCCTGCAGAAGTTGCTCTGATTGCAGTCCATTACTTAGGCATTGAATCCAAGAGCCACATAAATTGGGCTTTTGTTGTCTGTTTTATTTATGCCACCTGAGTCAGCTTCAGAATCTGGCACACTAGGTGCTCTGCCATGTTCCCAGAACTCCAGAAACACAGTTCATACTGCAAATTTGTAAAATGCAGATCAAGATACATTCCACCCTTCCTATAAGGCTGATTCTTATCCATCCTCCCACTCCCCACCTCTACTGACCACCGTGTTCTTGTACTTGCAGTCACTGTCTACCTCTTCTAATGGCGTTTTTGTAATACTTTTAAAAACAGTGCAGGATCTGAGGGTGAACTGTCAGCAAGAGCCTATATGGAATATACTTGCCAATCCTTATATCTGTATAATTGCAATATATTTTCTCATATTGCAGCGTCAAAGTTATCGTGTTTGGGCATATTCTTGTTTTATATTCTTATAATACAAAGTAACAGTGATCAGAGTAGTAAAATAATAAAAGGTGCAAAGTGTTCAATGTGCATCCTTGCCTCTTTGGAGAACTGTAAATATTATCATACAGTTTCATTTGACATTGTAAGAACAGCTTTGTATCAAAATACATGCTACCATTTTATTACTTGCAATAGCTGGAGAGCAGTTTATTAAGGTGTCACGTTGGACTAGATGACCTCTAGAGGTCCCTTCCAACCTTAGACATTCTATGATTCTATGATTCTATGATATGAGTAGCCCACTGTAAACATACCTGGGATATTTCCCTCAGAAACGGTGCCATCAGAATTGACAGGAGTAACATGCATTCAGCATGTTGAGGCAGCATTTTGAAAGACTCTCAGCTCATTGATGTATAGTACTTGTTTTATTCATGGGAATGATATTTCATGTTTATTAACACTGGCTTCTGCACATTCTACAGGACATTGATTTGGGACACTACATGTTTTTGGGCAAGGCATCTGGTAATGAAATACTTGACACCATAGGTATTAAGATCATTTATAACTCTGATGCTTTTCAGGGTTGTCAATGACATTGTAATGTCATTATTAGATAAATTTAATGCCTATTAGGATTCAAATTTAATGGTGCTATCTGAGCATTCTGCAGCCTATCGGTAATAACATAAATAAAAGTATAAAGCTCTAAGATAACAGCTTGGCAAGCTGTTTTTCATTTTTTTTTTCTCTTCCAAAAGAGTGATTCATCACACTGTGTGTGATGTGTACTAAGCAGTTTTTATATCCAAAGATAAATGATGATAATTACTGTCTGATCAGATTTAAACAGCTATTACTGTGCTTCAGTATTTAAATTATTTGCACAAAAGTAAACCCCTGGGAAGTGAAAATCTTCAGGCATGTCCTTTGGGTGGAAATAATTTAGTCCATTCCAGAAGATTTTGTTTGGAACAGAAAAATTGTTATAATTTCTTAATAAAGAAGGGACAGTCTAAATACTGTATACCTAAAATGACATAATTTCATAATCTCACCTGCTTAAATTCTAATGGATAACTCTTAGCTGACAAGATGAAAAATACTGCACTGTAAAGGATTTCTAGAATGAAAATGAAAATATTGAAATAATTACAGTAGATCTGGTGGATAATCAGAGTTTTAATGTTGTATGAAATACCAGACTGAGCAAGCAATTCCATTTTGTAAATTATCTTTGCACGGTAAACCAACAGAGATTTTTAAATGGCCTGTTCCTGATATGAAAAATATACAGAGCACTAGGATCATATTATTTCCTTTTCCTGAACTGCAGTATGTGCAGGCATTCTGATAAAGTTCAAATAGGACTTTATTTATTCAGTGGTGATGTACTAGGTTAGCACTTGATCTTAATTTTCTAAGGTCACATTCATGGCAGTAGGACAGTCAAAGGAAAAACAAAGAACTTAGCATAATTTTGGTCTCACAGGTAGCATATGTTCTTCCCTTGTATGCCGGCTAGAAAAGTAATAACAAATCCTGAAAAGGAGCTCTGGCGTTATAGGCAAACAGATTTTGTGAGCATGAGTCGGTGCTTATGCTTCTGTTTACAGGACAGTCACTCAGCATTTCTGTTTCTTTACCGTTTTGTAAAATGCTAAACTCTGCAAGCCTTAAACATGCAAATTATCATCATGCAAATTAAAATTAGTTTCTAACATCTATGCAAAATCATGTTCAGTTAAAATATTCAGCATTTACAGGAAGCCAGATCAATTATAAGCTAATCTGAAGTTATTTATTCACCTTCACACAATAATTCTAAAACAAAATCAGAAGTAATTCAATTTTTCCTAACATTACTTTTCAACATGATGTACACATGGAGAAAGAAAAGACCAAAAGAACTGATCAGCTAACCCAACATATCCCTAAAGCAAGGATGCACAGATAGGTGCCTGCATTAGATGTTAGTGACTAAGGGAAAATTAGGCAATATAATCCTTTACTGCAAGGATCCATGCCTTACTTTCATTAATATATTATTGTTCTACTGCCAAAGTTCCATTTCTCTCATTTCCTCTTCTCAAAATTGGGTGATTGATAATGAAATTTTACCTCCATAGCATGGATACAGTTTCTAACACCTTTTGTTTGTCGATATATTTTGGAAAAGCATCTGGAGGTCAAAACTGTAGCAACATAGTTCACGATGTGTTAGTTGTACTTCTGCAATATAATATCACTTTTCAGTGATTTTCTGCATTAATTTGAGTTAATTTAAGATTTAGCCCATTAATTATGGGCCATCAACACAGCAGAAGCCCATGAAACATGAACTTTGTGGGTTTTCCAGAAGAACAAGGGATCAATTAGTACTCTCCTTGTCTAATTATCTCATTTGTATTTGCACACTTTTCATCCTAGAATAGCAAACAGGAGGGACTCTGAACTTACATTTGTGGTATACAAAGTGCCTTACAGTCTCTGTAGTAATAATTACATGCACACCT
>JAWLRI010000379.1:4246165-4276051 GCA_034781795.1 Crypturellus tataupa
GCGTGTGCAGGGGGGTTGGACTAGATGACCTCTAGAGGTCCCTTCCAACCTTAGGCATTCTATGATTCTATGATTTGTATTTGCACGCTTTTCATCCTAGAATAGCAAGCAGGAGGGACTCTGAACTTACATTTGTGGTATACAAAGTGCCTTACAGTCTCTGTAGTAATAATTACATGCACACCTAGACTAGTCAGTCCCAAATGTTTTTCTATTTCCAAGTTATTGCATTGTATTTTTGTGACTCTGCTTAATGCTAATTTCAAATTGACTTATAATGGAATTTCTTTATCAAGTCAATTCTTTGCCTACATTCTCTTGTCTCCGAATTCACACCATTCAGATGTTTTTGTTAGAGAAAATGGAGTTATGCACTTCAGAGATTTCCCTCATCTCTCCCACATTGCTCATTTCCAAAATGAGCATGAGGCAAAAAGGGAAAAACATAACTTCCCTGGTCATTATGGAGAACATGCAAAACGTGCTGTTTCGGTAAATATAACTGCATTGATTGTGCCTGTAGTTCTGGCACGCTTTGGAGTAAGTTGATTTGAAGATACAGCTAGCAATTAAAATTATAAGGACAAATGACTAAATGTTACATAGTGTAATAGAATCACCATAGGACATTGAATCAAATTCTTTCCCTGAATCACTGCTCTTTTCTTCCAGTTGTTTGGAAAAGACAGCAGTGGAACTTTAGAATTTTACTATACAAATTTGTAGTAGTTTTTTAATCTCTTTATTTGATTTGTACCTAAAAAATAACACAAATGTCCTTCTATTCATTATATAACTTTTTTTTCCTATCAAAAATACTTCAAATTTTGGCTAGTGACAAAGGAAATAAAATTTTAGGATCTGTGATGGACAAGTTTTTAGAATAATCATTTTGCACTGAAATTACCTAAAGTCTCCCATTTTAGATTCTCTTTTGGCTTTGGCTCTAAGTTTGTATGTAGTAACTTAGTAGTAGGTTGCCATCCTCAAAAAGTTTTGGGTGTTCTGAGAAGCCCATGAAAAGCCCTGTCAGTGTTCACAGTGAGTTTTTCTGCCTATTTGAGTTCAGGGGTTTGATACACGTAAAAGTGTGCCTCCTAATCCTTTGCAAAATGCATGGTATGCATTACCACTTTTCCTAGAGAAGAACTATTGCTGTTTTATGTGACCAGAAATACTGAGGTCATCTTCCAGGATATCTTCCTTCTTCCACCCTGGAGAACTGCAACCCATCCCACCCATGAGACTGCTACTGTCTTATAATAGCATCAATACTCCCTTGTGTTCAAGCTGTTCTGCTTTACATATAACTTTAAATTTAATTCACTGCATAAACATGAGTGTAGTGATTAGGTCGTATGTTCCAGAGGGTAAGATTGTTTTGTATATTAAAAAGTCACAGCATATGAAAGTATGCCTTTCTGATGGACATAGTTTAGAATGTTTAGTTCCATAGTTTGGAATAGTTTAGAAATATCTCAGACGTGCTTACAAATGCTAGTAACAGTACCAGAAATAATTTAGCTGCATCAGTAGAGAGTATCATGTGAATAAGTTCACATATTTTGGTTAATATTCCACATAAACTAACCCAAACAAATATGTGATGATCTGAGTAAAGATAGTGTCATAATTTAGGTACCAGAATTGCATTAATATCAGGAAACATATAAATAATTTAAGTTGCTTTGATTTCAAAGACATTTTAAGACATAGATTCTTTCCATCTCATTTATAAGAACAATCCATTTATATGACCGGATAAGGAAGGCTTGCTAGGGAAATTTCTCTTTTCTCTATATCCCCTTACAAGTTAGAAGAGAGTACAGAAAATCCCTGCATCTGATGACTGCATGTTTATACAACTCTTTCCATTTCTGCATTGTCTGCTTTTTGAATTTGTAGAGGTACTGAGTGAGTGGCTTTGAATATAATATGAACCAAGTTTCCAAAAGACAAAAAAAAAACATTTCTGCATGAGAAAATCCTCAGACTTAAGTTCTTTAGTCTATAGTCCTGCAGACTTATTTGCCTGGTGATTTAGATTTAGATATGGGAAAAATGGCATAACCTAGATGACCTCTTTGTCATCTACACATTTAAAAATATGCAACTACTATAAAAATCCTGAACCGCAGGAATTCCTGGGCCCTAAATGCCCATTTCACATGGTGACCATGATGCAAGATATATATATAGCAAGTTAAAATGAATAGCATACTTCTTATATGTCCTGAAAAAACAAATAAACTGAGACCTTACAATAGACATGTCCTTGTGTCACATCTCTCTTCCTAGGATCCTGCAAAAAAGGCACAGTTTTCATTGTGTTCAAGAGGCAACTAGATTCTAATCAGTGTGTATAGTCTAATTTGTGAAAAGAAATTTCAGAATCAGAAAAGTAATGTGTCATCTGAAAATTGCTAATTAAATTAAAATACTTTAAAACACTATATTACTAATCCTCTAAAATGAACTTCTAAAGTAATTACAGGTAAGGATTATCTCAACAGCTCATATGGTAGTTTCAGCTTCTGGAAATACTGTAACTGACACACTTAGTAGATTTAAAAATATATTTAAAATTGATAACAAAAACCTTTTGCTACACATGGGCTGTGTTATTCAAATATTGTAAGATTCAATGTTAATATTTTCTTACTGTCTTGGAAATGTCTTGGATTTGTTTGGGTCAGTTCTTCAGAATTTCAAAGATGAAATACAGTGCTGGATATAGGAAAATTCTAAACATGAGTGCGTTATGTCTTGTTGAAAAACAAAAATGGGAGCCTTGCTAAGAACTGCCTTTCAGTACAATTTAATATATTCCAATGCTTAATGGCAATCAGCAGAAGTGTGCACTGTCTTGTTTGAGCCTAAGAGTGGTAAAGAACACCGAAAATAGTTCTATTACAAATAACAAGACAAAGCACTCTCTCTCGGAAAAGCTAGTTTGAATTTATTTATTGTACAAAAGCCTAAATGGTTTAATAAATATAATTAGTTATAATTTTATATAATAATATATAATTATGTAAATATAATAATAAATATAATCCACAATATTTTGCAGTCCTGCTCATAAAGTAATTTATAATTGCACGTAGCCTTAATAAATAATTCTGAAGGAACTTGAATATCTATATCTGTAATTACTCATATTTAGTAAGGCAAATTATGTTTGTGTGTTTCACAGTATTTCCAGAATGCTGTGATCCAGGATGGAAAATATTTTATAATTATTCATAGCCCTAATAAGGATCTGTGAAGGAACCTAAATAGCTAATGATGGGCCAAACCTTTTTGTCCTTGACATTTGTAAAGTTACATCAATACAGCACCAAATCACATTTTATCCATCAAGTTTCATGAATTGAAATAGCATGTTTCAAAATACAGAAAAGTGCTTCCGTGTCAAAGAACTATACTTTACAGCCAGTGTTGGAAGACAAGGAATAAGAAGAATTTCTAAAATACTTTTTAATTAGTTTTATGAATTACTTTTTAAAAGAGAGAGTGATTAAGTGTATAGTCTGTAATTACATTACAAAAGTACATACATTATGATTCAAAAAATATTTGAACACTTAAGTGTGCTGAGTGATTTCATGCAAAAGCAGTGGTGTCTTTTAAACCCTATATAGGAAAAAACATAGAACATCCCCTATGAATTGTATCTTTCCAATATATCAACAAAAAAAAGCCTGAATGCTAGGATACCTTTTTGGGAGGTTGGGAGCAATATCCATCACCCTCTCATATGAAAGGACTGAACAAGCAAGTTACTGATTGTGTCACAACTGCAAAAATCTCCGGGCCTTTCTGTAAATACCTTGTTGCTATAAAGGAAGCTAAGGAATATGCTTGCACTGAAAGTGGTCCTGTATGACCAACATCATTTTTAAGTCAGTAATGTAGTGCATTTCATTCATTAAAATACTCAGACTTCATCATGGTGAGATCCGTGAGAAAAATGTGAAGATATTAATAATTTTGGTTTTGATTTAGCATTTATGTGGATTGTCTCATACTGAATGGTTAGATAAAAGACATGTTGCTACCTATTTCAGGGAGCAACATTCAGAAGGAGCCAAATTAATTAGGATACCATGGGAAAAAAATAATGCCTGTTTGAACTGAGACTGCATCATAACATATGTTCCTCAAGAAGCTTTTGCTTTTGGCCAAAAAAGGGTTGCTTTTGGCCAGGTACATGTGTGCAAACATTTCTAGCTGGAAGAATATCTTTCCTTCTTTGCAGACTTGCTCTCATTAAAACACAGTAGGTCCTGCAGGAGTATCTATCATCCTGTCTGGCTCAGTCTGACGAGGTACGGATATGCTGAAAGCTCTCTAGGATATCCTGCATACCATGAATGAATTTAAGCTTTTCGCACTTTAAGACCATTGTAGAAAACCTGGCCCCTGTTCGATACTGGAGGAAATACAATACATAAGTACTGAGGAAATCCTGACTCTTCATGCCAAAATTTCTGTGCCACTGTAAAACCTACTGTAAAAAATGTGTACTTGAAACACCTTCTTTTGACATACAGAGTCTAGCACCAGGAAATGTTTTCCATGATTCCTATGCTTTCATATAAAGAAGTCTTCTATGTTAAGTCTTCTGCTTTCATATAAAGAAAATGAAATCCCTTGGAATCATCCAGAAATCTTTCTCTGCTCTCTCTCTGCTGTGTGCTGAGAGGACTGGAAAGTTCCTCTTCCTCAGCAGAGGAGCAGAGGGCTGCCTGTCCTAGTTCTCAGCACTGCTTCTTCAGGTCCCTCATATTCAGGTCCAGTCTTCTCTGTGGATGCTAGTCAACTCTGATTTTGCTTGGAAAAACGTTTTCAGAAGCGTTGACCTTGGCTGCACTGTGACATACAGTGATGCCACTTGATTACATTAATCAAATGCCTACAGTTACTTGGGATAAGCCTACACCAAGTGGCCAAGTAGAGTAACTTTTATATTTTTGAAATTATGGCTTTATGTTCCATCCTGGAATCAGTAACTTAAAAGTCCAAATTATGGTACTCAGAATTCCATTGAGGATCAGTGAGTATCTTAACAGCTACAGGACATCACTTTCATATTCATTCATATCTTTTTATTTAAGCTAGTTTGGTGTCTGGCATTTAACAAAGTACGTGGTATTATTGTTGCTGGTATCTTACAGTGTGCTCCATGCTGCAGTTTTGTATCAGCATGAAGAACTTCAGTGAAATGCCATATTCAGTTACAGTTTTTTGGTGTCCTTGTCCTCTTTGCTTATTCTGCCACTATTAGCCTGGACTATAATGACATTTCTAAGTGAGAAGTAAATGTTTACTTCTCAAATGAGATTCATTTCTCACTGCCTAGAAGATACTGTGTACTGAAAAGTTATGAAGTTCTTCCCCATCAGGCTAAAAAAAAAAGATATTGAAACCTGTTAATCCACTGTCATATATTTATATTTTTATTTTATTCTTTAATCCAAATTGTTTATTCTCTCTGTTTCTGCTTTCTCTCTTAAGGCATAGCTGTATACGTAATGTTTTCTTCCCACTCTGTACTCTGTTCAAACTGTGTACGTGTGTGTGTTGTGTGCGAAGGCTCATGGATGATGGTGGAGAAGCAGGAAAAAGGATGAGTGTCAGACCAGAGTTTGAATGGGGTTCTGACAAAAGATATTTTCTGAGGTCTGGAAGGGCAACATTAGATGTCAAACACCTGGCAGATACGACTGGATGAATTTGGGACCTGCAGTTTCTTTTTTACTCACTTTAGAGGCTATTGTTGAAGAGGGGAAAAAGTCTTTGCTCAGAACCACAGGTGGAGCCATGGCAGCAACTGTTACTTTACCTTAGAAAATCGGCAGGGCTAGGGAAAAACAAACAAACAAAAACAAAAATAAAAACCTACCAGCAACCAATAACCAGTTGAGCGACTGACTGCAGTATGTTTACATCCAGCACCAGATATAGTAATTTCTCAACTTCTGAAAAGCATGAAACTGCAGGCACCTGTGCTGACCTGCTTTGTTGAAGGACTGCAAGTGAGATTGTGGCTGGCTGAGTGAGGAGAGCCACTTGAATGAATTTCCTCTTTATCTATTCTGTTGCACGTATTCAGAGTAAGAAAAGCCTCTGTAATGAGGACAAGCACTTCTGCAATCTAAACCTCTTTCTATCACTGCTTCAATTCCCTCCCATGTCACTAGAAACAGGAGACAACGTGAAGGGTAGGAGCATCCCTCAGCACGCTCCTCTCCCCTGCCACTTCTAGTCTCCAGATGTGTTGCAGGTTAAGCGAAATTAGCGGACGGCTCAGGTGGTTACATCTCATTTGGGAATCCACAGAAAGGCCACAGCCTCACAGGCCTCTTTTCATTAGATTTTATCATCAAAAGCCCTTTGTTTAATGAGCTGGTCTTTAGTGAGGTGAAACGCTTCTTCGCTGTTCAGAAATACGAGGGAAGTGCACAAAGCTTCTCTAATGACAGTGTGAAGCTCTTTTCCAGGTCAGGTACATCCAGCAGGCCTTTCACGATACCATCTGTGGACTTCAGGCCCGTCACTGTCTTTGCAATTAGTGTTTAGTAGGTTAACTTGGCTACTGAGAACTCAGGTACATTCCTGAGCTACTCGTTATATGAACCTGTTTGGCTGGTCTTTTCAATTTTAATGTATGGCATCTCTTAATTAGTTTTTCAGTAATCCCTAGCAGTCATAAAAATTACATTGTCTGCTCGTAATGTAAAGACCTTGAATTTTCCATGCTTATGAGTCAAAAAGTAAATAAAAGTGGCCTATTTCCTTTCATCTTCTTAGAGGCTATAAAAAAGAGCACAAAAAAATCCTCAACACTTTAATTCTAGTACTTTTTGAGAAGTGGCCTTGCTAACACTTGAGAATAAGTGATAGCCATACACAAAAGTACATAGCTCAAAACTCTTGTTGTGAGGCAGGCTTCCAGCTATAGCT
Organism: Crypturellus tataupa; assembly: GCA_034781795.1. Taxonomy (NCBI): domain Eukaryota; kingdom Metazoa; phylum Chordata; class Aves; order Tinamiformes; family Tinamidae; genus Crypturellus; species Crypturellus tataupa. The sequence goes on from JAWLRI010000379.1 coordinate 4,253,135, forward strand.
GCTTCTGTAATTATTATAAATCTGCATGCATAAATGTTGCCTAGATGCATACTAACTTTTGAAAGTCCTCAGTTGCAGAAAGGAAAACACCATAAAAATTGAGATTCATAGCCTTTCAGAACAAAAAATGACTAATGCTTTACAAAATTAATCTTGCAAAACCATATTCTTATTTCCTATGTTACTTAAATAATGCATAATGTTCTTTGAGAAATATAAAGAAGCAATTTTTTTTATAATTGAACATTATTCCTTTGGTAAATATCATGTTATATCCTGTTATTTGGATTGATAAATATCTATATTTTAAGACAAGTGTGATCTGGTTAGGGCTATTGCTCCTGCTCTGTTTTCAGAATAGAGGCAGATTATTTGGGATGCATGCCTGCATGTCTGTTCTACAGTTTGCATTAGATAAAATAACAAATGTATTTGTACTAAGCTGGTTATTTTACAAACAAAACTAGGTCTTGACTGGTATACAAGTGTTAGGCTAAATGTTCAAGTCATATTCAAACAATATGCAATGTTGTATTTGCCATTATTTTTAAAACAATGGTAATTCCATTTGTTTTACTTTATTTATTTTGCCATTTTAATTGAAAATGGGCTTTTAAGAATTGATAGAAATGTGAACATTTGACATTTTAGACACATTTCTAGCAATATCAACTCTTTTCTGCCCTTAGCAGCTGCCAATTTATTTACGCAGTATGTGTGTTATAGAATTGTCTGAAACAAATATTAACATATATACAAAGGCTTCTCATAATATGGTAACATGGAAGTCTTTAGGGTTTGCAGCTCCGATGAAAATCTAATTACATTTTTCTGTTTTGAACAACCCTAAACTAGATCTGCACTGTAGATTCACAACCAGCTAGGGGATCTGCATAATGAAGCTTTCAGATATTTTCATTTGGTGCTTTAAAATGCATTGTTTTTCCTTAGGTGTTGTAAATATTAAAATATTTTAACTAAATGCTTAATATGAGCATAGGACAGACTATAAAACAGCCCAGAGCAGAAATATACACACCCATATATATAATATTTAATTGCTTTTGACTAAAAGGCATCATATAAATATATGAATTCAAACCCAAATATCTTTAGGAACTAAAAGCACCATGTAATTCGCAACATTTTCTTCCTAGCATCTGAACTATAAAATAAGCCTTTTCTGAGCAGTATTGTGTGATTTCACTGCTACGAAAAACATCTGCTCAACAGTTACAATTTTCCCACTAAGGAATTCTCCAAATAATGTCATCATTTGTATAGGGTCACTACTCCAAGCCTTGGGTGGCCTTGAATGCTAAATGCACGGCATGAGCATACTGCTTTTCAGAAAGAGCAAGAAGAGCGATTCTTAGATTAACCACAAAACATGGAACAATGTAGTGTGATGCAGGGAATTTTATAAACTCTAGAAAAAAAGGCTTGACTTGAATTTCATTCTAACAAAATGTGTATATAATAGTAAAGTACGGTTATAAAGGATAGGTTAATATGTGGAAATCCTTTTCAGTACCCAGTGTCTATCTGCTGTTGGTGATATTGCTTATATCTGCGTAACTTGGGACATCTAAGATAAATATTACATACACTAATGTAAACAGTGTACTTTAAAGAGTCAGGAGTGATAAGCTCTGACAATTTTTAGGGTTTAATCTAAGCTATGTGTTACAAAAATGTTGGTAAAAATGTTAAAACTTCTTGTTAGCTAATTGAAGTAGTGAAAAGCAACTTTAATAATTAAGCAAAGAAGAAAGGATTTTGAGCATGGGAGACGTATCCATACTCTTTAAGTGGCTTTACAGATAGACAAAACTAAAGAAAGCTGTTGTTCAGCTATCTATCTCACAGTGCTTGGTTCTCGGGAATACAGATTTTTATAGAAAGAAAGGTATTTCATATTCTGAATTTGAAAGAGGTTACCTGGAACCTGACTGACAGTCTATAGCCAGCATATGTGTGGATGCATCAACAGGAGTTCTGCACCATGCTAAGCACCGCAGACTCAAAATGTGTCCTGGGATATGTGGATGAAGTAAGATAAAATTCCCTGGAAATTTAGTGAAGTTAAAATTTAGTTAAAAGCCTTCTCATGCACAGTGTGAGAAACTTTTAAATAAAGTTTAAGATTATATTCCTTGTAATTTAGTTCCTGTCTATGCACAAATTAGTATCATATCCTGAATATTACAGTGTTCTTTATTATAGCTGGAAGAACCATTTGATTCAAGAAGCTCAGCTGTTTATTTTTATGTCATTATGACTTGGCCTTTTCGTAGCTACCAAAGGGAATAAGAGAAGAGGCTGCTAGTGACACCTTTGCTATTTTTCATTGCAGTGACTTTTTCTCAGGCTGGCAGCTATCAGTGACACTGATGTGGTTAATGAAAATTTTCTTTGAGACTGGCCCAGTGGAATTAGTCAAAAACAGTACCTCATTCTTGCAATTTATACTTGCTGATGAACTAGAAATACCACACTGCAGAAGTGGTAGAAATGTTACTATTGTTGTTAACTTCTAGTTCTTCCAGCTTCCATTTTACCTCAGAATGTATAGTGTAATATATGAAATGGGAAGATTTTGCTATGCAACCAGAAGCAAAGAAGTCTAGTTTTACTCATTTGTCACTTTAATAAGAAAAGATGAAAATATAACTACTAGCTAGCCAAATGTTTGTGATTTGAATATACACAAATTGATCTTCTGCTGTTATATCATTTAGGTTTTTCCACAACAGCTGAATTTCTGTATGAATTGCAGTATCAGTCAGATAAAATTAAGTCTCAGCTTGACTCTTTGGTGGGCATACATCTGATGCAAAAAGAAAGAGAGATGGAGTCTGGAACTGTAACACTGATCTTTAATATTGTGTTTGCACCTAACAAACCAATGAGGTAAGTCCCTGTTCTTTATTACCAATAGAAAATGCAGAATATAGAAATGATTAAGCTTAGCTAAGTAAATTAACACCTCCCTGCACTTTTTTTTTTTTTTAATTATTATTTTCTTACTTGCTGCTTCTCATTATGGTATCTTTGGTATTAATGCTGACACTGTTTCTTTTTAATGCCTGCTCTATGGTTTTGTTGAGTTACTGCCCTATGGTGTGTGTCCATCAGTTTACTTGTAATTGCTGGAATATTGAAAGTGTAACAATCATCTCAAGTGAAAATTACTTGTTCAAAGACAAGCTGGCCTATCAGCCTTGGAAAAACTTTTCCTGGATAAAAATGTGTATTACTTGACAGATTGGGATGGTTTATTTTGAAATGAGTTTGCAGGATCAGTAGTTCACAGAAAAATGGTACCCTCTTCTATACCTGTGATGAGAAAAATGGTCCTTTCTTTTTACAGCAAAATTTATTTTTGAAGGTATGTAAAGAGTTTCTTTTTAAAGCAAAGCAAAACTCTTTACATACCTTCAAAAATAAACGTGAAAGAGACATTCTTTTGGAGAGACTGAGAAATTGTATCTTCTTTTGAAAGAAGCCAAGCTTCTATGGAGAACAGACTTTCCTGAAACTTGTTTCAAGAAAGTGCAGACAATAGAGAAATTCAGAATTTGGATGTTATCAGGAAGAGAAGAGCAAACCCTGGCAGATCTCATGGGCTGCATGTTAAAAAGGATATTTTTAGAATGCAAGAGGGGGCTTTATTTGTGATAGTCAAGACAGTTATTGCAATAGACTAAAAGCAGGCCTCCAAGAAAGTCTGTCCACCCATTTCCACACAGGTCAGAGGAGAGATTTGTTTACAAATCGTTTTATATTTCTATTCTGTACCCTGTCTCTATTCCTCCTCAGGTTCACCCTCCCCCCCTTTTTTTTCCTTTTAAGCTTTATGTTCCTGAGACCTATCAAGTCTGCTGTAGAGGGCTGAAAGGCTGCAATTAAATTAGTTTCTTTATCAGCCATATCTACAGCACTAATTCTCCTTTCAGACAGTCCAAGGACATCATAGTCTGACATTTTCTGAAAGTACATAGACCTTAGTCACATCTATTTGGTTCTAATATGTACTGCTAATGTCTAGAACAAATTCTCCAGACCAAATTCTAACACCAGAATAAATAAAGAATAACCAGTAAATAATAAAAGAGTTAAATCAGAATAAACAGAAGAAGAATGAGATCTCTCGGCTGCACCCATCATTTTGCTTTCATATTATATCCTTTTTTATATTACACTTTAAATATCCAGTGTTATTTATCTTAAATTCCAATCTAAAGTACAACTAATATGCACTATGTCATATAAAATTAAAGACACATTTCAATTAAAAGCCATCTGCACTTTCATTTTATGGAGTACATTTTTGTACTCACAGAAGCTTATTCTGTGTATTAGCTTACTGATTTTATATTATGCTGTTCTATGCAGTGAATGTTTTAACTTAAATTTTAAGGAATGCAGCTACCCTGGTAGTACAATGCGCGAAGGGAGGAATCTGGAAGTTTCCACTGCTCTTTATCGCTATGGAGCCCGAAGTCGATGATGTTATCAACATTGAAGCAGCTGGCCTGAATAAGGAAGCTGTAGTAGGCTTTCGACTTACAAGCCAGAGAAGGTAAAAATGCTCATGATGAAGTTTTTATGCAATTTTCTGAGGATATAACTCATGTTCATGTACATCAGATGATAGAATAGATTTGGGCAACAAAAACATAACTGACCTGCAGCCATTGAAGAAATAAGTAAGTCATTACTTCCAAGTGTTTACTTCCACGAATGGTGGTTCTCCAAGGTCCAGAAATGTTCCACGCGTTAGTCTATAGCTTCTAACAGAGAACTGGTGGAGTCGGTGCTAATGTTTATGCTGTGACTTCAAGGTTTTGCCCTAAAATGTCATTGGAGTTAAAACACATAACGCAATGCTAAGGAAGATGTATCATGATATTAAAGGCTTACTTTACAGAACATGTACAGAGCTCTAACTAAATGTTTTTACTAAATGATTTTATTAAACCTGTTGTATTTCCAAATACTTTATACATAAATCAAGCTCTCAAAACCTCTGTATTCTACCTTAAAAATGTCAAGGTATGCCATTATTTTTAAAGCATTTGTGTTTTATTATGTGGGAGTGGTATCCATTCTTCTTTACGCTTCTGTTTCTTTGGATATGACAATTTTGTCAGATACTTCAGGATTTGATTATTGGTCTACAACTGATCTTTTCTAAAAGTCCTCCAGAAATCTCTGTTAGTATAATTTCAATATATTTTTCATTCTTTTCTTAAAGTTGCATAAGCTAGTAAACCTGAAATTAATTTATATATAGCTTTCTGAATTATATATGTTCTTACTGCTTTTTAAGATATTATTTCCAAAAGCTCTGCACTGAAGGTGGACAGTTATTTCAGTTTTCATGGCGGTCAGTGATGATAATTCACGAGGAGTCTGAAATAGACTTCTACTGTCATGTTCATATTAACAGCTCCAGCAGAATGGGCTGTTTCAGGGACTAAAATGAAGCAATTGCTCTGGCAATACTGTAATCTGCTCGTAGATGTTTGATAGTAGTGAAGAGACCTAATGATCTCAAAAAAAGGTATTATAAAGCCTGAATCATTATAGTTATATTTAGAAGGAGCCTTGGTGGAAGACAGATTCTCTTTTTTCCATCAAAAAGATTCAAACTTTATTTTATGTAGCAAGTGTTCTTTCATACACATTTTACATACAAAATATAATGCTTGCATGAAATGAATGTGCACTATACTGAAAACAGTACCAAGAGCTGCTCTGTAGGATATGTATTTCTTTGCCAGCAACAAACCCTAAGTAAATCAAAGATAAGATAAAGATTTTGTCGTGGAAATAGAGTACTCAGCAAACTAAAATGTATCATTTGGGATATGTAGTTTGAAAGCAATTACAGAAGAAACATGTATATTACAGATATACTTTAATGCTTGAATAAAGCCATAAAATATTAAAATATGGATTAACAGATTTCAGTTGGGATATGGAATATCCAAATAAAAATTATCACCATCTTGGATTTTTCCTAAATAAAGAGTCAACAGGCAAGTCCAATGGAGAATCAGGCCTGGTACTTTAAAAGACATGAATCTTTTTTCCTTGCATATGCATGTATACTCCTTTCTTTCTGTTGTTTTCTTCCTCTATATATGTGTATATATGTGTGTATATATATATATATATACACACACACACTATTATAAACAATAATACATATAATATTATTGTAATATATATGTTACAATAATATAAGTATTATATATTAATATTATAATAATATGTAGTGTATTATATATTCACATATATCCTATATATGCAAATATGTAGAGTATTTTGTTTTTAATAAATTTAAAATAGAGATATACATGCCTCTAATGAGCAAAAGACAAAATCTGCTTCAGTGAATAGTGAAAGGCTCTGGGAATCCCACCACATACTTTTGTTGTATGAAGAAAATTCAAATATATATTTTTAAATTGTCAACAGATGTGATATATGAGTAGTCCAATATTTACTTCCAACTTAACAAATTCAAAAAGACCGTACTGTTGGATTTTTTTTTTAATAAAATGAAGATTGCTTAGAAACACATAGGTAGGCTTCATTTGTTAAACACAAAAAATCTGCCTTTCTATAACTTTCACAGATGACCTTTTTTGGTATTCTTTATAAATGTAGGCTTAATTCCACACCAGCTGAAATAATTTCTAGTGAAGTAATTGGCTTTGGAGCAAGACTCTAGTATTTGTTTTAGCATTAGTGCTTGTTTTAGAATGCCTTACAGAATGCCAATGTAAACTGATACAGGTAATAACCACAATATTAGTCAGAAAAGAATGGATAAAATACTAACCCTGTAAATAAGGATTATAGAAATTTGTTTGATGTGAATTTTTAAATATTTTTATGCTTGTTTTATGTTGATCACATTATAAAAATTCTGAAAGTGATACTGTCCTTAAGAAAAGCTTAAAAGCTTTTGCATTTGCTTAATGAAAAGCTTAATGCTTTTTGCATTTGATTTACTGAAAATAACATAGTTTTTAATGTATTTTTAATCAATAATATTTTGGGATCAGAACAATCCCACTAAAAAAGAACTGTTTTCTTGAGAATACTTACTACTACATAAATATTATTTCTTCGTGGCCTCCAGCTGCAGCAGAAGGTCACCTCACTTGTTTTCGAGGTTCTTCAATAGCCAAAATGCAACATGTAGGTAGATGTATATGAACGCTGCTTTCATTTGGCTTTAAAATTACTGCATATGCAGATTTTATTATGCTAACCTACATTTATATACACTGAGGTGGATATGTTCCATATTTCATCTATGCTCATTTCCTAGTTAATAGAATAAATGTTCAGCAAAGAAATTTCTTGATCTCAGGAAATCAATTTTAATATTGTCTGAAGAACAACAAGCTGTCCATCTTTTCCTGTACCTTCCACAACTCCCAAGGGAAAAATAATTATTTTACAGTTACAATTTTGAAAATAACATTTCTGTTTTATTTTATTTTTATTTTTTGTAATTACTGCTATATTGCATTAGAGCTGCCAGGATTTAGAAATATGTATGTTGCAAGAAAAGAAAATACATTCATTAAGTTCTCAGCACACTTACTTTCCCTAGTACATTGCTGTGCATGTCTTAGATTCCTGTATCAATCTAATCGTTAACATTTCTGTTAAATTTTGCCATTAATCTAAAGATGTATTTGGAGTACTTCATTTTAGTAGTTCCAGTGTAGCAGCAGCTGCAAAGTGCAAATATTGTCTAAGCTCTGTCTTTGGAGTCTGAATGTAGATTGGTTTTACATCAAAAGTTCCACAAGAACTTAAGGAAAAATTTCCTGACAGTGAGGGTGACAGAGCCCTGGCACAGGCTGCCCAGAGAGGCCGTGGAGTCTCCTTCTCTGGAGATCTTCAAGACCCGCTTGGATGCAGCCCTGTGCCACGTACTCTGGGTGTCCCTGCTGGAGCAGGGGGAGCTGGACTAGGTGATCTCTAGGGGTCCCTTCCAATCTTAACAATTCTGTGATTCTATAATTCTAAAATAACACAGTGAAAAATGTTGGTAATGATACACATGCAGCAAAATTTCCAGAAAGTTAAGGCCATAGTCCTTCGCATGATACCTAAAGTTTAACATATTTAGCTTGGAGCCATATTTAGCCATATTACTGGAATTTCTTCTAGCAGGAAAAACCACTTTACCAATCTGCCTAGATAGTACTTCTTGGTATAAAGAGAGTAAGATTTTCTGAAGACCAGAATCATAGGCCCTGCTTTTGATCTTACACAATGTAGGCATCAAAAGTGATGTTATATTTGGAAAAACGTGCCCTGCAAGTCATTTTGTCGTGCAGTGTTTCTGTGTATTTTTTCAAAGTCTTCAAATTGTGAAGCAGTCTCCAAAGCCTTACACTGTGTGTAAGTGTCATGGACATGTCTTCTGCCCTCCAAAGATCAAGACTTAGAGTTGCTTTTGAAATGTAGCATAATAGTTAGGAGAAATGATGAAGATAGATAATCTCCTTCTTTACTTACTGACTTTTTCTTTAAATTGAAAACTGTGTAAATGATGCCAACTATAACTAGTAACTTTAGAGAATTTCATGATTGTTTACTGCCAATGAGTGGAAGCATAATTTTTGGAAGCATAATGCAGCATTTTCAAATCACATCCATTATTTCTGTAACAGTTATATACTTCACGGGTGAATAGGCTATGTTGTTCTGTTTTTATTGAAAAAGTATTTGGTCAAAAGCACCACACATTGCTTTTTAAATATAGTTTGTAAAATACTGAGTTCTGAAAAGGAGTTTATTTCTAAATTTCTATACAGATACTTAACTAGATTGAGAAAGGAGCAAATAAACCTATTTTGAACCTTAATAAAGACACCGTTATAGTTTGAGCTTTATATAATAGATTTGCTGGACCTAAGCATATTTTATGAGCTTTGTAGTGAGATCTCTATGGTATTATAAGTTTTAAAATTCTCTTTTTTTTAAGTTGAAGACAAAAGGTGTTTTTTGTTTTCAGTTTGCTTATCTAAAAATTATCTGAGGACACTGACTATCAGGCATAAAGTGATATTTAAAATAATTGGAAGTGAAGATTAAAGAAGGATAATTATGTCTATTAATCTAGCTTTATTTCCTTTTTTCCCATTGTTGTGATTTTATTTCCCAGTTATTTTAAAAATTCACTTCATCATATACTATTATTATATACTATTGGTCATTCTTTGAATTGTGTGATAGCAATATTCAACCATTATCACAACAGCTGTAGAACTCATATATTTGCTTTAGATCGCCTGTATAAAATAGTATATTTACTAATTCATTTGCCCTTGATTTGTGCATGTTTTCAAACCCCGTCCTGTCTATCACTCAACTTTATTAAGTGTGCTTGTGTCTGTCACCCATGACTTAAAACAAGAGCCTTCCTGGGAAAATACAGAATGCCTCATCCCTGTCCTTCCTGACTGAGAAATGAGAAGCCAGAATGACTCCAGAGCTGCTTTACCTGCAGCAGTGAGCAAAGAGCAAAGAGGAATTAAATTTTAATCATTTTAAGCAGTGTAATTATTAATTTTTAATTATATACTATATATACAGACATTGCAATGTAGGAAGATTGGGTGCTATTTTGGGAACTTTGGGAGTCTCTAACTTTTTCTGTACTATGTAGATGATGACAATGAGAAAACATGCAAGTTACCCAGGATTCTCCATGAAAATACCACTTGATTTTTCTTGTGTGGCCCTCTTTAGATATAATTTTAACAGAAAAGTCCATGATTTATCAGAACTATGACACTGTGAAAGATTTCTGTTTCTAACTGTGTGTGAAAAGGTTTTTAATTCCTAGTTCTTGAGCCAATAGCCATATCTACCTCAGCATCTCTTTTGGTCTACAATATTATGGGAATACTTTACATTTAACAGAATTTCAGTTTTACTTATTTGGACATAGCTGCTGCTTTCCTGTCTCAAGGAACATTTTATGTCAACTAAACTAGAACTGTTGGAAAGGAGGGGAAGAGTATGGAAGGAAAAGGAAGTGAAGAGAAAGATTTTAGGTGTGTGTGTGCATATATATATATATTTGCATGCATATATATATATATATATATATGCACACCCCTAACTTTCTGTGATAAACACACACACACATATATATGTTTATGTGTTTATTCATCACAGAAATAAATACAATGGTCTTCTATATCTTTTCTCAGTGTTGTCTAGAGGAATGTTGATTTTTTAAAAAGCATTTTAATAGTTTTTTTCATCTAATTTCTCTCTGAAACAAGTAATGTAAGAGTATTTTTCTCTGACTTGGCAAATGAAAGTATCTTGTGTGAAAAGTTATAGATGTGCCTTCTGACAGATTCATTTTAAACCATCTTGTCCACCACTTGTGCCTTCTCTAGCTGTTTAAGGAATCATTTCTGGTATTTAAAAAAAGTTACTATTGCATTCCAGTCTGCTAAGATGCAATTTTTGCATCAAAATAGTCCTTATTCTTTTGTGTCTTCTGTGTACGTGGCCTGTCCCATTTCACATAGCCTTTTGTCATTAGATCTGATAACAGAATCATGCAGTTACATGTCTCTTGGTGACACAAATCATTTATTAGTAGGTGTCATTCCTCACTAACTAGATGCTTTTCATACTTAACAGAAAGTAGGCTTAACAAGGAGAAAAAGAAAGAACTATCTTACATTTCTTAAATTCAGTGGAGCAGTTACACTTGAAACAGAAGACCTATGTTCATGTTCCTGGTCCACATCAGAACCAAAGATTAAATAGTTATCAGAAGTTTTTGAGGAGAACACTGCTCAGACGCTTGATGTAACTCTACTATTTTGCACTCCTTGCCTGTCATGAGTAGTAGGTAAGTGAGCAGTTGAGCTCACACTTGAGTAAACCATGCTGGAAAAGAAGATGTGAAAACTCAAGACTTAGATGGCAAGAAGAGGGAATCCAGACAATAACAACACTGGTGTCTACAGTGGTGTAAACTCTGCTGCCTTGGTGTCACATGGCTTGAAATGCAACTTCAGACATTCAGTAGTTTTGACCACCTTGATGACACCTCAAGGAAAAGTTGAGCTAAGTCCACTAATGCATCTAAATCTGATGGCATTGCTGAATATAATATTTTTTTCTGTAATTTTTTTGAGGAAGAAAAAAGTTTTTGCCTTCCACTTTTTTTTTACTGCCTCTGTTTGTTTCTACACACTTGTAATCATTTTCATGATTTTTTCATGAAAGTATTTTGAAGTTAAGAAAACTTTTCTTGGGAAGGTATGCAAAAGGAAAGCTATTTTTAAATAACATAAGACAGACCCAGCATACCACCCACTGTGTAGCACTTGCCCAGGAAATTTGGGACATCTCCATAGAGATATGAATAGTCATAAAATATTAAATTACACTCCTTTGTATTTTCTTTGAAAAGCAGTATTAGTGCTGTTGTGACAACCCATGAATACACAAACCTGAGCATTTTTCTTCTGAGTTGCTGTTAATTTTTCATTCTTTGAGTTTTATTAACTAAAAATGTAGCTCTAAGCATGATACTTGCTCTGCTGTAGTATGGCAGAGTGTGAAAGGTTTCTTTTGACAACAATATCATACTTCCACTTCAAATTCTTTTGTTCTTTTTTTGTATATTTACATGTTAGCTAATGTTCATATATTTCTGTTCATACAGAAAGAGTAGACAGTTTGCCAACAAATGGATGGGAAGGAAATAAAAGACTGGAAGTGGTAAAGGTTGTTCAGATGGATTGGATGCTGGAGAATTACAGAAAAAGAAGTGTAGGACTTGCATATAAACTAGATGTGAGAAGAGAAAGAGTAAAATATGAGTCTAGATGAAGATATGGAGATATCCTCTGTACTGTGTGAAAGGACTGAAAGAATGCTTGACTACAAAGTATAATGCTTTCATGCTGAGAATGTTTTTATGAGGAGTCATGAACAGCTCCAATAGATAGGCTTCATTTGGGGATTGTCCAAAAATATCTTGTGTTTCTGCTGTATAGTCCCAGACACTGTTTTTACTGTGTGAATAAGACACTTCCTTTAGGTGCATAGGTACTGCCATGAAATTGGCTATTAAACAAGTTCTGCAGTATCTGTAACAAAAGTTTTTTTGAAGCCCAAGACATGCAGTATCTGTAGAGGTATGTAATATTTTTTATTGTAATATTTTAAAGTGTTTGTTTATAGAACAGAAACATTCAAAAAATAGAGATAGAAAACAAGAATTTTGCATATGTTCATTTCAAAGCTTTCAGAACTCCCTACCATTCTAGTAAAACTTCCTTAGATTGCAAAATCTATTGTAAAGCTTAATAAAATGGGTGGCTTGCCGGTTTTACTTGATTAGAGATTAGGAAAGTGAAGATTTCCAACCAGGAAGAGAGGATTTTCAGTCTGACATGGAGTTTATTTCTATCAGTATTATTAAAACGAGTAATTTTCACTAGAAAAATACGTTCCTATTCGTAATTTCAGCTGTCCTTATAAGTCAAGTAAGGTAATTCTACCTATTTTTTTGTGAAAATGCTATCATTATTCTGTAATGATAATATTCATGATAGAATATTAATGTTGGAAGACCTGTGTCCAGGTGTTTGTATGTAAAGATTATAAATATTTAAGAGTAAATATAAATAATTGCTAGTAACTAGCAATGCTATTCCATAGGCTGCCAGGTTTCCTGATTCACATGCCACAGTGGCATATTTGACCGTAGATAGATTAGCATTAAGCTACTGTAAAAGGCACAATATCCTCCTGTTCTTATTTTTCTAGGTACCCAGAGCCATTCACTGCCTATTTCCTGGCAGGCAGTGATCCTGCATTTACTGTAGCGCCGCAAGCTGGAGACCTTCTCCCCATTGGCACACTTGGAACTAGTATAACAGTGGGATTCAAACCAAGAATGTACGGCAGGAAGCATAGAGGAGTGCTTGTAATTCAGGTAAGTCTTTCAAAATACAAGATGCCGGAATACCTTCAGGAGAGGAAGGAAAAACACACAAACAACACCCCCTGCTTATTTTGTTACTTTTCACTATGAACCAGAATGAAGCTAAATTATGAAAAATAACTTGTGGCAAGCTCAAAAATATTACATTTTAACTTCTTGGTATTTGATCTCACTTTCACTGGAAATAGATACTCATATCGGTACATGTGCCCCAACTACATACACAACATGTGTAGATGATAGATTTTTTTATAGAAAGACAAAATAATTATGTTAAGAAATTGTGGAAAATATGTAATTGAATATGAATATTGAATATACTTCTTTATACCTTATTGGATCATAGGCAGTAGAAGCTAGATACTAAACTATCAAAGTCAGAATTTTAGAGCACAAATCTAGGAACAACTGCTTAAAACAAGCTTCAAAATAAACAGTAAGAAGTTTTAACTAAGGAACTTCCCTGAAACTTAAGGTCAGGAAATATGTTAGTATCTGAAAACATCTACTCCTAGAGGAGTAAATATGTTTTTATTACTGCAGGAATAGATATTCAGAAGTGTTTTAAGTCTTTCTTAAAAGAGAAACAACACTTGCCAGATTTTGATTTCTACTTCCAACTTACTCACTGTACGCTACCAGTGTTTTTAGGCTATTGTATTAGAAACAGTATTGTTGTATTGAAACAGTATTGTATTGAAACAGTAACATTGATTAAGAAAATAAGATGGTCAAAATGGAATTGCAAAAAAAGCATGACAAATGGCTGAACTTTTTTTTCCCTATGAATGACAACTTGTACAACAATATATAAGAAATTTGAAGGCTTTTTATTCTCTCAAGGCTGTTTTGTTTTGAAAAGATTAGATTGATTAGAAATTTGATTAGTTCATTCTTTTTACGTAACCTGCAGGGATAGTTTTCATTTGAAAAAGAAAATAACTGACTGGATTTATTCTGTATTCTTTTATATATCTTCTTGAATAATATTTAGATGATGCTGTGTGACATGTTTACAGATTTCAGAAAATTGTAATGTAGTTTTGGACCTAAAGTCACATTCTGAGGAAACATACACATAAAATGTGATTACTAACAAAGAGTCTTACCGAGATAAATTTGCCTGGAATGTGATAAACATATGTTCAAAGATATTATCATTAGCTTTCTACAAAGTCAGCCTGTAATCAAAATTTTTTCAGAATTTGTCAGTATAGAAGATGTGCTTTGAGTAATTGGCATTTTAGCTTACATCTGCTTACATCTCAGTCTCAGGTTATGATCCAGACAGATGGCTCTTTACATCTACACCTGTGGTACTATGTATGATTGCAGTGATTCATTCAAACATACTACCCCTGTGGGTCAAATCTTACCCAGTCTACTCCTGGATGTTCAGAAATGCATTGAAGAATCTTAGTGCTTTTAAGTGCAAATATTTTGCAAACCAATAATGCACCATCACAATGTGGTAGGGATCTTCTGAACATCCTAACTCTATTTGAAATATTCAGATATTTTGGTGCTTTCATAAGACATATCTTGTCTTTCCTCTTATTGATAATCCTTTTGTGCACACTAAACTTCGCCCTTTCTTGTATATAAAACATGTCTTTCATGTAGTTCTAATATAAGCTAAACTATTCTAATATAAGCTGTGCTATTAGCATCTACCTGAAATAAGACTTGATGACATGTTGAGAATACTCATCTCTGCCTTCCCTGTTAGTCAGAACCGTTTGTATTGCTGAGCCTGAAGGAGATTTAGTTTGTTGCTAAAAGAACTGTATAAAAACCCTCTTATCTGGACAATAATAAATGAAGATGAAATGCAATTAATGTTGTGCCTAACACTGTAGACCCTCTCTCACACACATTCTTTCCAGCTAGTATGCTGGCGAGGCTCTGAGCTGCTTTTAGAAGCAGTGAGGAAGCGTCTGTTTTGGGTTTTTTGTTTTTTCCTTTTACAGTATTGCCTCTCTTCTGATGCTGCTGTAATGAAAGACTACAGCAATCTTTCAGTAAGATTTCCTTTGCATTTCTGCGTGGAAAGCCACAGTCTTAACACAGTCATATTTTTATTATTAAACTCTATGAATAGAGAGCAGCAGAACAGTCATTTTTGTGTGGTTCAATGAACTGCAATAATTAGGCTGTAAAGGACCAGAGATGACAGCGTAAGTTCTTCCTCAATTTTATTTTGGTCCTTACAGTTGTGTTGTGAAGTGAAACAGGAGGTTGGGAATAGGGAGAGAGATTCTACAGTCATTTTTGCTCATTTGTTGAATATACTAAAGTAAACCATCATACATGCAATTTTTCTTTTAGTTGCCTTGTTGATAAACTCTTCTTATTAACTGAATGTGTATATATATGTATAATTGAAATATCATAGCCTCATTTGTGTTTTATGTACACAAATCATGTACTTGATTGGATATTTTGTGAATTCTTTACAAATCTAATAATCAGTAATACGGTAGATTTTACTGATGGCAAGAAAGCTTATTTACTTTGCTAAAGCAGTTCAGTACTCTAACCATCATTAAGACTTTTGTTTTCAGCCAACTACATATCAAAATAATTCGAGTTAGACAATATCTATAAGAAATCTTAAATCTGTAAATGTGCCATGGAACTTGACTTTAAGAATTTCTGTAGAATAAAGAATGGAATTAGAGAAAATATAATAAAAAGCCAGTAAAGAAAACAATCATGGATGTGTCTGTAGCCATGAAAGAGAATATCATAATGAAAACAGGAAGAAAACAGTGATATATTGCATAAAGTGCATTTTAAATAGGTATTCCACAGTGAAACTTATTATGGCTTTCATGAACAGCACCGTACAAGAAAAAAAAAAAAAAAGTGTTGCCACTAATGCACTAATGATAATTCAGTGAAGAGGGTGTGTTTCTTAAATAAGACATGTGGTACTGTGTGGAGAAAAAGAAGGTTCTCCATCAAACTGACATTTCAGACCTAGGTTGTAATGTGCTGCTAAAAATTAAAAAAAAAAACAACTGAAAAATGGAAAATCAGCTGAGTTTCGGGTCAAAGAGGGATGAGCAAGGAAGGGCAGGAAACTCTGTAAAGGCTTCCTGGAGCAGGAGTTGCTGTCAGGTACAAGACAGAGCAGCCAGTGGGCTGGCATATCCTAGGGAAAGGGCATGTTCAGGTTGGTTTAAGTGTTGTTTTGCTGTTCTAAATTGCACAACCCTTACATTGTGCTGAATTCAGCTAGAGATCTGAGAAATTGCTTTGTAATTCATTATTACTTCTGAGATATTCTAAAGCAGAAGGAAAACAAAATAACTCTTAAATGATAAAATAGATGTCAGGGTAAACCAGATTGCAGGTAACATTATCAAGCCCTCCAGAAGTGAGGCTTCTGCACTTTTATTACTGAATAATCACTAACTTAGCCTATGGAAGATAGCATATCAAAGCCATTTGTCATGCTGTTCTAGAAATAAATTATGCAGTGTGCAAGCCACAGTTGCTGGGTGGGGCTTCCCTAAGCAGCGTATGCAAAATTACAAGTCTTAAGAGAAAATCATAATGTTATGTATACAACAGCTTGATGAAAATACATCGTGCCCTGTTTGTGATAGGTTTGTTGCCTACTGTATAACTTAAGTTTATTCTAAATTATATCAGTTAAATAGAATGAACGGGGAAAAAAGTAAGATAATAAGATAACTGAAATACTTTCACATTAAGAAAGAAATCACTTGTGTCCCTCACTGTTCGTTGATGTTGACCTGAATTTTATAATTAAAAAGGTCTAACAAGTTGACTACAGTGAATATAGCACATCTATCATCACCATCACTGGGCTTTGTCCCTGAGATCAATTCTAAAATTTTTCTGAGTCACAGGCTTACAAAAGGTTTAGTTTTCCTAGTGATCCTGTAGTGATACTACAGTTCTTATAAGGCCAGAAGAAAGTTCTAGTATGAGAACTATTGCTGTCAGAGAGTATTCAGATCACCTCCAGTGCTGAAGGAGGGGTTGATATTGATTATAATGCATCTAAGCAGTGCTGTGAAACTTTATTTTAATTTCAGAAGTAAATTAAAGTATCCTTAATCCTATCTGGAAATCTAAAATAATAATAATAATAATAATAATAATAATAATAATAATAATAATAATAATAATAATAATAATAATAGTTGCTGCTTATACATCTTCTGAATTAGAAATGGGAATGCAAGTTCATTGATGAAGTACACAGATCCCAACTTCCATTTCCAATATTTGAAAAAGAAGGGCAGACATTTTTCAAGACATCCCCAGACCATCTTGTTAGGTCTGATCACTCTGCTACCCTTTGAAACCCTGAAAAAGGTGTTGGTGACCATTTTTCAGGATGGCTCATTACTCCAGATTTAAGATTACCAAACTTTGTGTCAGGAATGGCTCAAGTCAAAAAAATAAATTATATGTTTTGCACCATATTTTAATATCAAAGATCATTAGGACAGCTATAAGTGATGACAGAGAAGACAGGAGATGAAAGAAGAGAAGGCTTATTATATTATATAGTAAGGTCACACTCAAAAGGCACTCTGCCTTCCTCTGCTGTAAACCTCAGTGGTCAGGATCATCTTCCTAAGTGCCCTACCTTTCAAGTTACATTTTTCAAGGAGAGCGTCTTCCTCAAGAAGCTTTCAGAAACCATTTATTTCAGAGAAATTCCGACAAGGCTTCATTTCAACCTCATCTCTCCCAGATCTTCTTTATGACTAATTTATGCAGGAATTTGTTTTCATATGCTTTCCTCCTTACTTCACCTTTTCAGAAATGCAGATGTTTCTGTGTCCTCCGGTATTCAAGTTGACACTACTGTGACACTACCAATAGCTTTAGATTCAGAGGGAAGTTGCCCTGTTGCCTCATTCTTCTGCCTTTATTTTCTATTCTCCTGGTCTCTCAAAAGTAACACTGTTCAGGAAATTGTTTTTAAGGACAAAGGGAGGATAGGAAATTGTTTTTACAAGCCAAATGAGGACCAGGTGGATTAATTCCATTGAGTTCTCCAGAATGATCCTTTTATTTTATTTTTCAGGAGTTCTTTTCACCTTGCCAGTACACAGAAGTTGATGATTCATTATGGGCTTGGCTAGGATGCACTATAAGTCGTTGCAAATAGTGACTTTCCCATCTCTGTTCAGGGGCCCATCCTGCATGGATCTAGCTGGTACAGGCTCTGATGCATATTAACTCCTCAACAACATCAGTGACAGAAATTTTATTTCCGGTGTTTTCTCATCCCCAGAGTTGAAACATCGGAGAGCAGTGTAACGAGGAAGCTTGAGACCTTCTATTTAAAATTTTTCTCTCTATTTTTTCCTTCCCTGAATTCTCCTAAATTCAGATACAGATTTTGTTTCTCCTTGATCCAGTAGTCCACTTTTTTACAAGGTTGTTCTTCCAACCTACAAGAAATAGCTAAGGCTTCAAAGAAAGTACTTTTCTAGCTTCTTGTAGTGTGTTTGCCTTTAAAAGTAAGCACTATGCAAGACTGAAACAATAAGGGAAGAAGAAGGCAAAGAATTATAGACATCAATTTTTGACTATTTTTCAAGTATTTTCCAATATACTATTTTACTAGATGCACTAAACAGGGAAAACTGGTAGGAACAAAAGGGAGGGGAAAAGTTGGGAATCTGCAGAGGCTGTGTCATTAACAGGTAAATCCTGGCTGGTACCTGCCCTGTACTTCATGATGACACAGGAAAGCAACACAGAAGCACTGATTTTTTCTATGGAGAAAACTGGAAGATAATGATATAAGATTCCTGCCAGATGATATTATTTATTAGAGATAATGCATCTTTGTGCTGTCCTTTATTTTTTATTAATGACAATCATTCAAAATAGAAGCAAGCAGATGAAACAATTCTCAAATAAAAATAAACATTAAAATACAGTCAATAATATGAAGTCTTGTGATAAATTTAGGAAAGAGAGTATCGAGGTCATAGAAGTGTTGGATTTATTGCCTCACATTAGAAAAGTTGGAGCTAACCTTAACAGTTGAAAAGTAATAACATTGTTGTACCTAAACAATTTTATTGCATCTTAAATTAATCTGATGGGACAAAAATAGAGAAATAAACCCTTCAGCAAGTCATGTAAAAAGTTCAGTTTCTTATTGTATACACTGATCATCATAGGTCATTATTTTCTTCCTATTCTTTCACTACAATACAAATTAAGGATCAGGGAACACTGGATGCTGTACCTACAGTTTTGGGGCAGGGGAGGGGGAAATACCCTATTTTTGGAGTTACTGAAAATTTTATTTTGACTTTGAGAAATAGTTACCACTATTTGAATGCAAACTGCAATACTACTTACCCTAAAGTTACTGATACTTACTTTCAACATTTAACTCTACTCTAACACAGATTTCTCTAGAAATTAATTAGTGTACATCTCAGTAGAACTGCTAACCTGTAGTGAATATGCATGGGGGATCTGTGTTCTATAAATTAATCCTATGAATCATGAGCCATCTGTTAGATTGAAGTGAGTATCAAAAGTGTACTGTCATAAAAATTATTTGATGACTGTTACCAGTATTTACTGAGTAAATTACTTCATGAACATTATTCAATCAGCTATCTAACTTGTGGCATTTGTAAAAAAAGTAGTATTTGCAAAAAGTGGCATTTGTCTTATTTTTGCAATCTTTAAAATATTTCTCTGAATGATTTAGCTCTGCAGATGGCTATTACTCTCATTAGGTGGGGCAAAATATTACTGTCTTCACACTTCAGTTAGTTAGATTATAGTCATCAGGACTTTCTAGACATTGATAACCAAGTCCTGCATTTCAACCAGAAATCCTTCTTCAGATTTTTTAGGACACTAGACCATGGTCCAGCTTTCTTCTCTATATCCTATTTAATAATATACTAGTAATAGAATAGTATTTTTATATGCATATATATTAATATATAATAAGATATAATAAGATATAATTAATATATCTTTGTAATAAGAACTTAAGGTAATTGCTAAGATCTGATTCACAATCATTCAATACTATGATGAAAGAACATTTTATCTTGTGTTTATTATGACTTGAACAAATATAGTGTATTAATTAATAAAATTGTCAAAGAAATGTTAGCTTGATAGCCCTTTTAGTGCTTTTATTAGATAAAACAGCTGTAAACCTAAAACTGATCAATAAAGCTGGTACTTAGTATATCCTGTGTGTTCTTTGTACATAGCACATATACTAGAGCATTTCACATAGCACCGGAATCATCATAGTTTTTAAACTTCTGAGACTGACAGCATAGTATTGCAGCTTCAGATTTGAACAACTTGTTTTTAATGATTTTTTTTAAGCTTTAAACATGTTTAAAAGTTGACTGGGAAATAGTCAAGGAGATGTTTTGTACGGCTGTTTGCAAATACAGTTTGCCATCCTGTACATGATTACTTGTTTAGAAATGCACTGTCGTTAAAATATTATGGTGTTAGATACCTTTTCATGATGTTTGTATTTTCAGGATTAATTGATTCCAGTGGCCATGTGGAACTATGACATTTTAGAACTATTAGATTTAGAACTATTATGAACTATTTTAGATTAATGTTTCATAAATCAGATATGCATATGAATCTTTTAAGACAGCAAAGAAAAAAACTCATCACCCTTAAAGATTAAAAATGAACTTATTTCATAGGTGACTGTTATGTGTCTTGATGCCATACTGATATTGCACACCTGGTTTTATAATCATAGATTCTTTATTGTTGGAAAAAGACCTTCAAGATCATCAAGTCCAACTGTAAGCCCTTCAACACCATGCCTGCTAAACCATGACCCTAAAAGTGCCTTATCTACGTCTTTCTTGAACACTGCCAGGAATGGTTACTCCACCACTTGCCTTGGCAACCTATTCCAATGCTCCACCACTGTTTCCATGTAGAAATTTTTCCTGCTATCATCTAACCTGAACCTCCCTGGCACAATTTGAGGCCATAATAATACTTTCCTCACTTTTATTCCCTTTATTTCCTTTTCCAGGTGTTTTTTTTTTTTCTCATTCTTCCAGTTTTATTGCCATAAAATCTTTAATTTGTGCTTAAAAAAAAAATCTTTAAGCCAATAGAGCATCAATCTTTGAGCATCCATGAGAAAATTCCAGACTTTGTTAGATAACGTAGCTGCATGTAACTTTCTTATGCATATGTGCTCAAAAGAATTTTGAATTCTGTTTAGGGATTTTTTTAAATGAAGTAAGCTATAGTAACAAAACCACTGTGGAATAGGCCAAGAAATACAGTATGGGGAAGCTTGTCTTCTGAAAAATGGGAAATTTTCTTCTTATTATTAAATTCTAGACTATTATGTATATAATCAATAATGTTGTGTTTAGACATCTCTTTTTTTTTACTACCATTTCCAATTACTATAATAATCAGCACTACTATAAGCACAGGAAGAGAAGTTCCTCTAATTTGGGAAATTTTGATCTAGTTCTTATCAGAATGCAGCTTGTAAATCAAATATTTCATCTTAATTCTATGTCATATGTCTAGGTCATATAAGTGACCTTTCAGAGTCTGTCAATTTTCTCACCACCTCTAGCAATCTGCAACTTGATTTCTTCCTCTGTCCTTTGCTGTAATGTGTTTGACTTGGAAACACACACAGTTTGCAGGTACCTGCCAGGATTGTGAACTTGGTGCACTGGTTCTCACCACAGTTTTCAGACTGATTAGAATCATAGTGACTAAACTGTACAGGATTATCCTGAGGGGGAATGCTTATGCCTTGAATAGCTTTTGGAAAGCTACTTTGAAGTTGGAAATAAATATTCTAACAAAGACATTTATGGGTGTTAAAATGTTTTCTGAGAAGTAAATATTGAATTCTAGGTTACCTTGTAGCATTTTGGTTCAGAGAGCAGCTAAGGAAACTTGACACCTACAAATCCATGAGCCCTGATGGGATGCACCCGAGAGTGCTGCGTGAGCTGGCGAATGTCATAGCCAAGCCACTCTCCATCATCTCCGAAACATCCTGGAGAATGGGGCAGGTGCCAGAGGACTGGAAGAAGGCCAATGTCACACCAGTTTTAAAAAAGGGCAAGGAGGAGGATCCGGGCAACTACAGGCCAGTGAGCCTCACCTCCGTCCCCGGAAAAGCGATGAAATGGCTCATACTGGCCATTGTCTCCAGGCACGTAGAGGACAAGAAGGTGCTCAGGACTAGTCAGCATGGATTCACGAAAGGGAAATCATGCTTGACTAACCTGAAAGCCTTCTATGATGGGATGATCAGCTGGATAGATGAGGGGAGAGCAGTGGATGTCATCTATCTTGACTTCACCAAGGCTTTTGACACCATCTCTGGCAAGCTCCGGAGGTGTGGGATGGATGAGTGGAGTGATGGGTGAGGTGGATTGGGAATTGGCTAGATGGCAGAGCTCAGAGGGTGGTCATCAGTGGTGCGGAGTCTAGTTGGAGGCCTGTAGCTAGCAGTGTCCCCCAGGGGTCAGTCCTTGGTCCAGTCCTGTTCAATTTATTCATGAATGACCTGGATGAAGGCACAGAGTGCTCTCTCAGCAAGTTTGCTGATGATATGAAGCTGGGAGGAGTAGCTGATACCCCAGAAGGCTGCGCTGCCATCCAGAGGGACCTGGACAGACTGGACAACTGGGCAGAGAGTATCCTCATGAAGGTCAACACAAACAAGTGCACGGTCCTGGGGAGAAACAACCCCAGACACCAGTACAGACTGGAGACTGATCTACTGGAGAGCAGCTCTGCTGAGAAGGCCCTGGGCGTCATGGTGGACGACAGGTTGACCATGAGGCAGCAGTGTGCCCTCGTGGCCAAGAAGGCCAATGGGATCT
>JAWLRI010000379.1:4282478-4302499 GCA_034781795.1 Crypturellus tataupa
TTTTGTTTTGTTTTGTTTTGTTTTGTTTTGTTTTGTTTTTCCCCAGGGTGTGCAAGCTCATTCATCAGGATGTACACAAGACATCCAATCATTACTTGAATATATGCCGATTTTAATAGATGTGTTACATTTTCTTATTTCTTATACAGTTTAAACTGAACTAAGAATATTTTTTTCTTGTTATCAAGAAGATACTTGCAAAGGTAATTTAAATAGAGATCTGTGTGTTTTTAACGTCCAGGATGTTTTATATACTGTCTACATGCATTTATGGATTCCGCTGACTATATACATGGTCTATTAGAAGCAAATTCCTTTTCACTTCCTGACTTCATATTTTCCACATTCATCAGTGATGTGACTGTGTTCTTTTTAATTCATGAACTAATTCTTAGTCTGTATAGCCTTTAAAAAATGACTTTCTAAGCGGCAGCATTGGAAGACTTCCAGAATGATCAATTTTACTCGCTCTTTGCTCTTTCTAAGAACGTTTACTAGAACTGCTCAACCATAATTGAAAATCGTGAAGTTTCAATTCATTGAAAGAAATGGCATGAAATGCTGCTTCTGTTAGTTAAAGAATTTGCTCCAAAGTTTTTGGACCCTCCAGTAAATAAGAGCTTCAGAGCAGCAAGACAACGTGCTCAAGCATCATGCCACATCTTGAAAATGTAACGTGCCAAGGACTGTGAATATTGGAACTATTGCAGTTAGTTAGGGTTCAGGTCTAAGAAAAGCAGTCCAAAATACCTAGGTTAGTGCTCATTTCAAGTTACTATTATCAGAAAAACGTTAAAAGGAGATGGGAGGGTGATGAACACATCCCTTTTAAGGGCTTGCTCACAATGTTTTCTGACCCCTTTTGCTGCTCTTGGACAAACAGTAATAAAACTCAGAAAAGAAAATATTACCTTTGTTTCTCCCAAAAGGAATCATCTTTCAGGAAGAATCATCTCCTGAAAGGCACAGCAGAATCTCACAGAAATAGGAATGTATTGATTACTATTAGAAATAATAACTCTTATAATAACTAATTCTAGTAAGAGACCTAAAATTGTTTATAACAACACTGTCTAATAGAAATATCAAAACCACAAAATAAACATGTTTTTTAAAGTGAATATGTCATTTAAGGCAAATGTATTAATCATAGTCTTATGTGATACATGAGTCAGCTGTTCATCTGCTTCTTAGTGGCTTATGAAAAACACTAGTTGGCTAACTGGTGTAGTCACCACCTGTTTGTTTATGTTTCTTCCTCCCTTTTTTTTGTCTCATTATGTCTCTTTATTCATCCCTCTTGATTCATCTCTCTGAATAATTAAAAAAAAACTTAAAAACTTGTCAAGCAACAGCATAGTTACTTGTTACTCTGGGATTCTTTTTTCCTGTTTGAACTATTGAGTCTACATTTAAATTTATTACAGAAACACCTCGCAGCTCTTGATGTTGCTCCCAGCTGGTTTTCTTGCAGCATGTCTGGTGGTGGGGACCGCCTGCACTCGAGCGCTGCAGCACGGCACAGTCACGGCCCTGGCTGCAAAGTGGTGCAGCAGCACTGGAGCCTTCTGGTTATTTGATATTTGGCTGAGCAATTCGGCACAAGACCGCGCAGGAGAATGACAGGGATAACACAGAGATGTTTTTAGGATGTCTGCTACTAGGAGCCCAGCATGGAATGGGCTTTGCTGCTGCATGAGTCAGAAGATTTCTGGATATCCAGATCAGATACCTGATCACACTCGTATCAGAAAGGACTTACAGTATCAAACGTGCCCTTCAAGAATAACGAGAGCCTAACATTAGCTCATGTGTCAGCACGGATTTTGTCTGAGTCAGGAAAATTGAGAGAGAAAGGCTGCATTCAGCACAGAGCGTAATCATGATCAAGTAGAGAGTTGGTTGAGCCATGGGACCAGATAGATTTCCACTGCAGGCTGCAACAGAAGATATTATTCTCAGACAGCTCTTTGGCACCCAAAGCCCGGTTGACCGAGGATAGAGTGCTGAACCAACAATGTTCCTGCTTGCATAAAATGGCATGGCAGCAGTCAAATCTGAGCAGCACTTCTGTTTTTCATCACAAACCCAAAATATCTAAAGAAATAAAAACATCAGATGGCCTTTCTCCTTGCATGCAGCAAGCAGCAGAACAAAACAAAAATCTCAGTCTGAAGATTCCTAGGGTGCCTTAATATTTAAGATGACAAAGAAACTCCTTGGTTTTGCCTCGATTTGCTTGTGAGATGCTTAATAATCGCATTTCTCCCCGCAGTGAATGCTCATTCCAAAATAAATGGCTGAGCAGCGCCTTGCTGCTGACACAGATCACTGTTTGTTGCTAATGGAATGTTAACTGCTTTTTAAGTAACTCTGAATAAACTTGCTGATCCACAGAAGATTCATCAAAAAAGGAAAACAGTTTTTGAAACATATTCTTCCATGATTTACTTTCTTGCAGTCACTGTAACACTGATAGTGTCACACGTCTACAGTGGTAGTGTTTGCCTTTGAGAACGTGTCACGAGTGCGGCAGGTCACAGACTGTACAAATGGCAAAATGCTTCCAATCTAGAAAAGACAGGAAAATGTCCTGTGAAAGCAGCTGTTTTCTTTAGTTCAGGCTTTTCCTCTACATGGCAAAGTGTTCAGTTTTTCATTTGCTGAGGTCACAGAAATAAAAGCGAGAGGAGAGGAGAGGAGAGGAAAAAGGAAAGGAAAGGAGAAAGGAAAGGGAAGGGGGAAGGGAAAAGGAAGGGAAGGGAAGGGAAAGGGAAAGGGGAAGCGGAAGGGGAAGGGGAAGGGAAAAGGAAGGGAAAGCAGAAGGGGAAGGGAAAGGGAAGAGAAAGGAAAAAGAATACTGCTAGTGGAGAAACCAATTTTCTAGAGCAGAAAAATCAGATAACTCGCTGCTCATCCCATCATGCATGGGATGGACCAACTGCCTCCCCCACTGCAGCTTTTCGAAGAGAAGCGCTGATTTTTATCTCTTGAAATGTAAAATAATCACTTGTAAAACTGGGCACTTGGAAAGTCACTCTGACTGTGCAGGCGCTCAGACGTGTGTTTCAGAATTCAGAGCATACGTGTGGGGAGCAAGATGAATACACTGATGTACTTATTAATATGGTAAACTTGTAATAAATACATGGGCAGCACTTATTCAGCAAGCTTACATTGCTCCTGGCGTAAACTCTCAGTTGCAATCCAATGTCAAACTTTGATAATCCTTTTCTGAACCATAAAGCGACATGGTTAGTATTCATTGGTACTTGCAATTCCATTTACCATTGCCTTATTTCTGGCTTAATTTTTGCTATCTTGGAGAAAAAAAAAATGATACCTTGTCAGGTCTGATTCTTACAGTGCATAAATACTAGTTAGTCATCATTTTGCAAGAGATTCTTATTGAACATGCATCTAAATAGAATTATATGCATAAATATCAAGAAGAGATTTTTGTACAAGGGAGACATACGCAAGTAATTTTAGAGCAAGAAAATTAAATCCTAGTGGTAAATAAAATGCATTTTATGGAAAATCATTTCAAAGGAAAACTCTTACATTAACAGAATTATCAGTACATTATCTGTATGAGAAACTTATTGCTAGAGGACGTGGTTTTACCACCCTGAGTCACAAACAGGCTGCAGTAACATTAGATCATCTCCTTACAAATATTATTATTTAGGGGTGCAGCATCTGTAATAACTGTTTGGATGTTGCCAATTATGTGTGTACCACCCCCCTTAAGTTGGTATTAAAAGACCTAAATTAAAGAGTTTTAACTAAGTTTGCTTAGTTGCTCATAGGTGATCATGAATTGTGGTGGTGTGCTTGGTTATATCTGATCTTCCGAGCTACAGCATTTGGTTGGCTGCTGCTCTTAACATCTTTTGGAACTTAAAAGCTGTGTGAAGGTGGGAAAACATAAATGTAGAGGGCTCAAGGGAAATATATGGGAAAGGAAGAGAAAACTTGTACATGAGGGGTAGCTCCCCCTTAAAGAAAGCAGGACAAGACAGCTGGCATGGAAAAATGACAAGGTTATGGAGGATTATTTAAACTAGGAACAGGAAGAGAAAATCAGCAGGTGTTGAGGCACATGCGGGTCAGACAGACATCTGTCGGGCTCGTCAGCGGTTTGACAGTGTCTCTGTTCCCAGTAAAAAATGAGAGAGGAGATACGCTAAAATAAGGGGGGAGGGAACAGTGCAGACCCCATCAATAAAAAGAAAATAATAAATATCAAACACAGTCCAAAGCTCTTGCAGAAAGAAAAATTAAAACCAGAATGCCAAGTACAGGAACAGTACTTGGAGAGAGAGGGCTGCTAACTCTGGCTATAGAGTAGGCGGGGAGTCAGAATAAACCTTAAATGTAATGCAATACCGTGGGAGCTTCCCAGCTCCACAAAATCCAGGGAGGTGGTGCTGAAGAGACCAGGGAGCAGAATCTGTAAGGACACAAACACAAGAATGAATGCTCCCAAGAGTAAAAGCGTGTTAATGATGTAACACTACCAGTTGCTGGATGAAAAGAAATGATACTGCATTTATACTGCTAAGCAAGTGAAAATATATATATATATGTAAACACCATTAAATGAAACAGGTCTCCAGGCCCATGTCTAATAGGCTTAGTGTTCGTAACGTCACTTGATGGATGCAGGCCAGTCAAGTGAGTAAGAACTTCCAGTTCGCCAACAAAGGTTCCCTGTGCTTGGCACTGCAAAAGAACAAGAAAAAACACTCCAGAATTTGTAGGACCCACATTTTTGTAGGGTCTGATGAGTGATTCATTTCTTACCATCACAGAAGATTATATATCACCATATCCCCATATGATGCCAGTGAGAAATAAAATACATTGAATATCAGATATAAAACTATAGGTGCTAAGATTATAAAGACACATTTTGTAACTAACTCCACCACAACACATTCATATTTGCCAACAGGTTTTCTATACTTCTGCCTGGTACCTCCAGAGTAAGGGCCTAATGCAAGTTACCGAGGTACCAATACTTCTTAGAACTGCCTCAACTTACAGGCAAACTGTTTTTGTTATCACGGGCAAAAATTCATCTTTGGTAACACAGCCTGTTCATTTTAAGAGCTAGAAAGAAATAGTGCTAGAAAGAAATATTCTCTTTTTATTTTCTTCTTCTTTTTGCTGCTAGGAACAGCATTGGGTTGTTCCCAATGGCCAGGGCTGTTTAGCTCTGCTGGCAAACCTGATACATCTTCTACTGTCTAAAATAAAATTGGTCAGCTAAAAAAGCGACTGCAGAATTGAAACCAGCAAAAAAATGAGTAGGGAGATACAAGTGACTGACCTCTTTATCCTTACTGCAGTCATGTTGTGGTGGCAACTCCTGGACACCTTCCATTTTGGAAGCACCATAATATTAAGTTAAGAAGGCAAAGCAAAATCAAAGTAGGATTCCTAAAGAGGTTGGGAAAAAAGGCATAAAAGTACTAAAAATGGAGAGGCAGAAGAGAGCATATCTGTGTGGTTCCCAAACACAAATGCACAATGAGACAACACAAGCTGCTATCAAGTAATTTGCAAGGCCTGTGTGCTGCACTGCAGCTGTTGAGCACAAATGACTGACCAGCACCTGCCTGCAAATGGGAAAACTTGTTCCGTCAAGCCCTGTTAGCTCTGGAAGTCATGGGAGAAGAGAGAGGATTAAACATAATCCTCCACTCATGAAAGAATTGTAAGAGGTCATTACCTTGTCTTACATAATGCTGCGGTTTCTCTGCCCAAATGCTTGCTCACGCTGAAGGCACAGCTGGGCAAGAAGAGTCCACGCTAGGCAAGGAGAAGATATATGAGTTGAGGCTGGCGAGAAATAGGATGTGGCCTGGTCAGAGCAGAGGACTCTTTCCACAGGGTCTATGATGAAGCGAGTTCTTGGTGGTGGAGAGCTGTCTGAAAGAGAAAAAGACTACAAGTCCCTGTATTTGGTTTAACTGTCTTGGTGTGAAAGAGAAATAGATACAGACCTGGAGGCTCTTCCCCTTCAGTCTCTGTTAAGTGGCGACTGAAAGCGAAGCAGAGGGAGAACTGCTGTTTGGATCCCTCTGCGTGTCGACAGAGACGTGTAGGAAGTTGATAAAATGGCCTAGTTCCCATGGCTTGACATCAGTTCTGACTGAAGGCCTTAGACTTGTTTATTGGCTGCAGATTTAGAGTCCTGGGGAGCTCAGACTTGTTCTTTTTCTTTTCCCCAGGAAGTGGCCTGACAGCAAGAGACTGCCATTAGGCTCTGGAGGAATCAAGATGCTTATAACCATTGGTCAGGAATATTTATTGCCAAGATACAATGAATTATAGCCTCATGGACCAGAGAAAAATGTATTTTGTGTTCCAGTAGGCATTTGAGGGAAAACAACCACCAAGACCTAGTTTGCTGCTTTGCATCATGCAGCAGTATGTCAGTGGCAGATGTGCTTAACACCACCTAAAGCCCTTCTGGCATGTCTTTGCCTGCATCTTCATATGCAGTTGGGCAAGGATCACAGAGCTGAGGTTTCCAAAGTCCAAAAGTAAGAAGTCCTGAGGGCTGGAGTGCACCCAAAGGTCTTAAAATTTTCCTAGTCAAGTCATGATGGCTAAATGGATTTTAAACAGCAGAATAGCCACTTTATATGCATCATTGCCATGATAGGACTAAGAGTTCCTTGAGGCACCAATCCCACTGCATTGGTGATGGGAGTTTTCATGTAGGATATTGATGTCATCCTGTGTATCTGGCCACCCCCTTCCCAAGAAAGCCACACTGAGTCACTTCTGAACTCGGGTAACAGCACCTTATTTCTGTGTTTGTTACTTCCCACATTTAAGAAGCCGAAATAGCTAAACTCCACCTTATGGCTCCTCCAGAAGGACAAATAACAGACAGGAAGACCCACTCATTGACATTATTACATCAAGGGACCAAATAAAACGGTGGCTTATTTTTATTCGCTAAAATGCTTAGCACTTAGCTCTCGAGCTTATGGACCCAGCCGGAGTGCGTGTACAGAACAGCTCTGTTCTGTGGTTTTCCAATGCTGGAGCCCGATGCTCGGGGGCAGACTGGCTGCTCGGGGCCCTTTGGTTCACAGCACTGGTCTGGGAAGTGCAGGCATCCAGGAGGTGCCTCACGAGCAGCTCAGCAGCCCCCGTGGCAGCAGCCAGGCTGATCTTTATCTCGCACAGTCAGTCCAAGGCGAGTTCCCTCCACCTCCGAGCTGGATCCCTAGGGAATGAAGCCAGGCCAAACCTAAGAGCCCAGCTGTCATTCTGCCCGGCTTTTAAACCTTCCTGGAAAAAAAGATCATGGAGTGAAGAGGCAAAAGTTGTTTTAGTCACTCAACCAGAGAGAGAAATGTGCTTTCCCACTCTGGGCTGCAAGGCTAAAGAGACTGCACTGCTGTGATAGTCTTTTTGGTCCCAAAGCTTGAGGTGGCTCTCTGGATGAGATGGGGTTTGCTATCACATATGCATATATATATGCTCTGGAAAGCTCCCTGCCCTGGCAGCCCACTGCCAGCTTTGCTTCTACCTTTTAAAAGAGCAGAAATTCACCCATTTCTAGGAGCAGACTGGGAGAGTTTGCTGCATAAGCCATCACCCACGTCCCATGGTGTGGAACGTGTGAGGCAAAGGGGGCATTTCCAGAAGCCCACGGGACACCCAGGAGAGCTGAACTGGAGACCTAGCTGGTCCCCGGGGCTGGCACGTGGAGGCTCGGGAGGTGACCTGCCAGCCCTGCTCTGCACCCCTGCTCCCGCACAGTTACAGGAGTGAGTTCAGCGG
Source organism: Crypturellus tataupa (assembly GCA_034781795.1). Classification (NCBI taxonomy): domain Eukaryota; kingdom Metazoa; phylum Chordata; class Aves; order Tinamiformes; family Tinamidae; genus Crypturellus; species Crypturellus tataupa. Next base: position 4,290,291 of record JAWLRI010000379.1, read on the forward strand.
CAGCAGCGCTCGTACCGCTTTGCTCCAAAGCGGCACAGACCGACTTCGTCACCTTCAGGCAGTTCAGGAACAGAAGGTGAAAGTGAAGAGAAACTGCCGAAATGCCATTAAAAATGCAGAATAGGTTCCCCTGGCATTTTTATAGCACTCTTCATCCAGGAATACGTGCTGCACAATTAAGATCAGCCTTTCAAACACCCCGTTTCACAGCAGTTGCCTCTGGATTCAGGCACAGATGACACCCTTGCTGATAATACTATGGTTTGTCTGCTGAGCTTAACTGCTTTCTCTGCTGAAGGCTGGGTTGGAGCACACTTAAAATAGTTGTTATTCTTACTGTGTAAATAAACAGCCTCAGACTCCCGATACAGCCCTCTCGCTAGAGAGAGGGTACAGGAAAGGATAAGCAAAACCCAGGCAGCCTTCAGCCTTTGGCCCCTCAGCCCCACAAGCAGGTCGCTGCACTTCAATCATTATTGAATAAGCAAAAACAAAAAGAAAATCCATGGCTCCCGAGCTCCGGGCACAAGCACCAGTGAAGTGAGTCCCGCCATTCGATACCTGCCGTGCTGCCTCCCTCCCCTGTGACAGCTGCCGGGTTCAGCTCCTGTGCAGGGCACATGGCCCCCTTCCTCGAGACGGACACGTCAGGGGTTACATCTCACAACTCCCGCACGGGTCCCTGTTGAAGATGGGGATGTGCGTGGAACAGCCACGGGGTGTAAAAGCCAGACTCCAAGCCCTTGCCTCCTTCGAGGTCCTCCTGCCTCCCCGACTCCTTCCAAGCAGCCTTTGCCTGTCACCGGCTGCTGCTCAGCGCGGGGCAGGTTATCTGACAGCCTGCTGCTATTTTTACCTTGTGGCTCCTTTACTCAGCTGTCTGCACCAGCTGCTGCTGCGTTTTCCCTCACCCTCCGCCTGCAAAGCAGCAGCCCGAAGGTGCTCAGACCCAGCTCCCCAACCAGCTTCCCTTGAAAGCATCTCCACGGCGTTTCCATTACAGCCACCCTCTCGCGCCTGCCTTCTCCACCCCAAACCCTCAGCCCCACAGGCACAACACGTTGTTTTTACTGCCACTGCCTCCTCCAGCCTCACCATGACAGAAAAAATGCCAATGGCTCACGGTCGCTCCCCCAAGCAGAGGCAAAGAGGCGAGCGAGCCCTCATTTCTCAAGATGCCAGTTGAGAACCTCATGTAAGCTGGGGGAAGGAAATGATTCAGCAGTAAACAGGAGGTGTCAAGAACAGATGGCAGAGGAGGCAAGTTGCCTCGTGCTCTCTTTCATGACAGTCTTCAGCAAGCAGTGCGTGTGTGTGTCTATCTGTGTGTCTATCTGTGTGTATGTCTATCTGTGTGTCTATCTCTGTGTGTGTCTATCTGTGTGTGTGTCTGTGTGTGTGTATGTATCTGTGTGTGTGTCTGTGTGTGTGTATGTATCTGTGTGTGTGTCTGTGTTCCACGTGAGCATCATTTTCCCGGCTGGCCGGACAGCGCTGCAGCCAGAGCAGGTCCTCTGCACACAGGCCCGCACACGTCTGCCCATGGTGCCTGTCGCACGCCTAGCTTGTATTTCAGGCAGATAAACGTGCTATTGCTGAAAATTTTCCATGTCAAGGAAAACAAATTTAGTTGTTTCTGTGGTCATGCTCTGCGGCATTTAGTTGCTAAAGCGCTTTTTTCCCAAACACACTTAAAGTTAAGCTGTTTGGAAACAGGACGCGCCTATGCAGGTACTTAGTCTGAAGAATGACTTCACATACTCTGTCAGACAAGCCGTCTAATAGGACTTAGAAGCCAGTAACCTCTAACTTATCTTCTATTATTAAAAAAAGATGAACAAAACAAAACAGAACGTGATTTTGCCTAAGCTGTTGGTGATAAGAAAGCTACTGACTGTGTAACATGAACATGCAAGCTGCATGACTAGGAGTGAGGATTACTGCTTTTCTTTTAAGGCTGTTACTGCTAGATCACCATGCTTCCCAATTATAAGGCACTGCCTAGATTAGTAAGCAGAAATAGAATAGCTCTTAATAGCTTTTCTTGTTACCTCTGTCCCTCATCCAAGGTAAACCAGGCACGAGCAGCCGCTGCTGCCATTTCCCTATCAGAGCAGGGGAAAGATGACTACTACCCTCATCTCGTACTTTTCCCTGCTCTCTGGAGTATACAAGGTGACCTTGTAGCATGCAAAACTCATTACAGCCTCTCTGGAAACCTCAGCCTCCAACAGTTGTTAAAAAATCAAAGATGCCTTAACATAAATGCCAGGCAATGAACACTAATCTTGGCTTTTTCTTCGAGATGCTATTGCAGGCAGCTATGTTGTACCACACTCTTAGGTTTAACAGTTCCAATTTAAAAATGGCTAGAAATATTTTCTCCTAACCTAGGATGCTAAGGGGTTGTTTCTGCCTCATTGCTGGTTATCCATCTGTCTTGTTAAATGTCTGAGAAGCAGCTCTCACATCATGCAATTCTGCTAACCAGTGGATCGACCTTGGATCGTGTTTTTGAAAGTTGTACCAATCAAATACCCAGGGGTTCAAGTCTCTACAGCTCCATATGGCAGAGGCTTTGGTTTCCTGCCTTGGACTGATGATCATCTTAAAGCTCTATCATCTATGCTAGCAGAAAGAAGGATTTTAAGAAGAGGTATCAACATCTGTGCATCTGTACAGATTCTGTTTAACAATTTGTGTTTAAAATCTTATATTATTTTCTTCTATACAAATGCTACAACAGGTCTCCTACCTTTCACGTCTTTGCTGCTCTACCAACAAGCATTTTTCAGACTGTCCAAAAGAGTTACTGCTCAGTAGGCTCTGAATGAATAAAAATGCCAATTTGAACTGCTTGGCCACTTTTAAAGGTGAATTGGCCCCCAGAGGTGAATTAAAAACAAAGACAAAACAGGAGATGATGCTGGGAAGGGCATAAAGCATTGTTATAGCAGTTCAACATACTTTTGGTAGGTATATTTACTGAAAGAGTTTAAATCAAAAAAAAATATTAACCTTGAGGCAGTGACCTATCCAGTCAACTGTGGATCATTCTCTATTTTGGGTAGAAAACAGGACCAGAACAAGTTCAGTGTGTACAGAAGAGTGACAGACGCCTCTTTCAGATAGATATTCCTCTGGATAAAGGAGTTAGACAAGGTTTAAGATTAGATGTTAGGGCTAAAACAAGCAAAACACAGTTCTCGCAAGGGCCTGGTTTAATTTCCCAGCATGTATCCCCATGCAAGGTGGGATTTGATGACAATCTAGGACATAGAAACACATGATTCTAGTGGTGAACAGACTCCCATCTTTCCGATTTCCATTGAAATGAACAGTGTATCAACCTGCGGGTTTTGGGGACAGTACATAGGATTCATAGTCAGAGTTTTATGCAAGCAAAATAAATGTATCCAAAAGCTTGGGCCAGTTGCTTACACACACAAGAAGAAGATGTTAAAGTCTTCTCTCAGATCTTTTCCCAAGTGTGACATGGCTTGAGGGAGTACTGTGGTTCCAGACACCTGCGCCTGTGCACACAGACCAAACATGGAGCATTTAACCAAGGGGAGAATGAAACTGGCCTGGAGAACTCTGAGTTTGCAAAAACAGGGAGTCGCAATGCACAGTGATTTGCAGCCCTAACTACAGCAGTTGCAATGTGTGGCAGCAGTACTAACTAAGAAATACGCCCCTACAAAAATTACTGAACTTTCCAGAAGTGACATGAGACATAAAGCCAATAAATAATCCTCCAGGAATTCAGTGTTTTCTTGCTAGTATGAAACAATATTACTCAATAAAATTAAAAGGCAGGGCAATCTCTACAGGGCAGTATATTGATATATAGTCGACCCCCAAATCTCTGCGTTCAAAGCCTTTTGAATAAAAAAGCCATTTACCGTGACTATTTCTAAACTTGACACTACAAGCTGAACTAATATATTTAGGTGACTTCTATTAAAAAGCTTTCAACAAATCAACAAATTCTTCCAGAGATAACCAAATGCTCCTTTCCAAGCAGAGACACTTTTTTTAGGAGACATAAATTGCTCATGTAAATCCATTAAATGCAAACTGAAAAACAAATCAAATAAATAAACAAAAAAATGTTCTTGCAAACATTAGTATATTTGGGTATTTTAAGCTGTATTTGAACAGCCACCAGAGGCTGCTAGAGACTGAACCTTGCACCCTTTGGCCCTCCCCATTATTAGAAGTCGGTTGCTCCCTTTCGGAGTGTTATCTGTCTTCCACAGCCCTAGGTGTCTGTTGCTCCCAACTGACACCTAGGATCAGGGCTATCTAACCATACTTCTCTAATCACCTTTAAGCCGTCTTTCCTGGAATAAGGATGTGCAATGTGGATTAAATTCTGCTTTGATTTATGCCAGTTAAAAACTAACCCTGCAGCCTCCAAACCACAGCAAGACACAGGTACAGTGGCTACAGGCTAAAGGACTCATTTGTTGCATGTGCATGGTAATGCCAGAAAATCAGATTTCACATGTTAAATGCCTTCCAATGCCCTCTGCTGTTGCTCTGAAATCCTCTGCTGTTTGGAGCTGTGAACTGCTAACATCTTTCTAACTCTAAGGGAGAGGTTTCAGGCGGAGATTTTACTAGAGCAGATGTTTTTCCTAAGTCTGCGTAGGTGCCTTCATGCTTCCCAAATCCCATACTCGAATGGATTGAGCTGTCCTGTTTTCTAGGACAAAGCCAACACATGCAGAAATCAGTAAAGAAGGTTTGAGACCTTATTCCCAGGCCAGGGGGGAAAATGTCTCCAGTAGACATTTTTTGGTTGGCCAAACCTGGGGTAGTGTCAGGGCTACAAAGAAAAGTCATTTGGGAAATGTATGTGAGGGTTAGCTTGCCTCATCCGGAACCAGGTTTTTGTCAGGACGCAGAAAGGCCAATAGGGAGGAATGTGGATTTCTCACATCTGAACCTAGGTCTGTATTCACAGTGCAATGTATGTGCGTGTGTAGGGGGGTGTTATTGGTTTCTAAGACTTACTACTGTAGGCCACATGCTATTGACTCTTGAACATCTAAGAAGTTATATAGCTGCTAAACTTTAAGTTTCTGGTAACCATCTACATTTTGTCTTCTCTTGAATATATACAGTTATATATAATGATACTCTAGAGCTTTTTTATTTTTATCTCCAAGTAGTTTTTCTTTATGTGTGTTTCTAAATGGTAACTAAATAATAGCATATTCATTGAAGGTGGCATAGTCTAGCTTATTAGTGTAGCTTTAAATTTCTTTACCGTTCCTGCAAATGTCACTGTTCTCTTCTAAACTGTTTTCTTCCAAATAAATGCAGAATTACTTAATTTAATTTTAAACAGACAGTGGCAGCACTTCCTGTTAGTCTAAACAATAAATGGAAATAACAACAATAAAACATCGTCTGGCCGGATGGGATAAAGGTTGTGTTCTTCATATACCACCAATGACTGTGCATCAGCATAAACCCTTCTGCTCTCTGGTTTCAGTTCATAAAAGCTTAAAAAAATTTAACTCTACCAACTGGATTTCTATTAGCTTGGCTACTCAAGTCAGAAAGCAATAAATGCTGTTTATTTTCAGAGGGGAAGAACCTGAAGAAACTCGAAATAAATAAGGGTATGGAAAATGGAGGAGACACATTAAGAACACACACAAAGTTTTACCCGATAAAAGTTTACTAGGAGCAAAGCCTGCCGAATAAACAAAGTGCCCAGATCACAATGTCAGTGTGCCCTGCTGGGGTGCCCTTCTGGGGCCCATCACCTTGCACCAAGCGTGCAGTCCCCAGCGTGAGACCTGCAGTGTGCTCGCCTGCTGTCGCTGAGGTGCAGACCCACGAGTTTTAGAGCGTGCCCAGGCTTCCCTTCCCCTTCTGACTGCAATTGCGCTGAAGGTGGACATGGTCCGTGGGTTTATGAGGCTGTATGTGAGCTCTGGAGCGCTGAGCTGCATTCACTGCTCCGTAGACTGTTTCTTGTCTCTTCTCAAGGACAAGACAGGCAGCGAGGCAGGTGGCGTGGCGTGGGGAGAATTGTTCACCACAGGCAAGGAAGGGATTTTCAGATGTCAGTAGACCTAACCTGCACAGCTCAAGTTCAGAGAGACTTAGCTGGTCCTCCTGCTCGGTGGGGTGATAATCTAGACTGCTGTCACTCCTGACAGAGGACGTCTCACCAAGCTCTTAGTCTTTCAATGGAGTTTCCACAGCTTCTGCAGGCAGCTGGGTCTAATGCTCCTCATTGGAAATCTTTCTTAGGGCCATGCTGGAGTATTCCTTCTTGCAGTTTAAACTCATGACTTGTCCTTTCTCCCCTGGGCATGGAGAACAGATGATTCTCTTCTGCTTTGAAGCAGCTTTTTAAAAAAACCTGCCTCTCGTGTGTTTTCTTCTTCAGCCTAAACGGTCATTTTGTCTTTCTTTATAGGTCACATTTCTCAGACTCCTGACTATCTTCTAACCTTCTGTCAGCTGGTCTGATGTGTGGCACAGAAACCCAGATGCAGCCAAGCTCAGGCCTGAGCAGTACCACGTATAGTGGAAGGTTGATTTCAGGTGATGCACAGGCCTGGCTCTAGGTTATGCATCCCACTAGGCTGCTGCAGCAACCCGAGGCTGCAGGCCGGTTGGAATATGGATCAAAAAGAACCAAATGGTGCCATTTTGCAAAACACTTATGTACATTTATATAGCTATTTTCTCTTAAACATGGAACCCTATGTTTGTCCCTGAATCCTAGTTTTTCATCTAAAACTGTCAAGAACATTTTGGATTCTAAATTTTGCATTCAGCAGCATAGCAGTCCGTTTTAGTCCTATTTGTCCTTTTTGGTGTTGTCTGAAAAATTAATTTGAATACTCTATCCAGCTATCTAGACCACTAAAGAAAATATTGAACATTACCAGACTCAAAAGGGACTGCTCAAGTTAGCCTTTCATTTTGGCAGTGATTCATGAATAGCTGCTGTTTGATTACAGTTATTCAGCTATCTTTGCACTTAACCTCTTGTGGTTCTGTTGTTTGATATGAGTATGTCATTCAAAGCAGTACTAGATGCCAAGATACAACATCTTTTGCTTCTCTTCTATCACAGTGTTTCCATGTCATATAAAGAAATTAGATTTGGCAAAAGCAAGTCTTGTCAGAGGAATCCATGTTACTTTGCATTTTTTTCTTTTTTTTTAAAAGCTTTAAAATTTTAAATTTTTTTGCTTGATGATTTTTCCACTTTTTTTTCTGAAATTTAAGACAAGCTAAGACTTTGGCAATTCTCTAGGTCATTTTTTCCCTTCCCTCCCCCCTTTTTTTAAATACAGGCACTGCACTTGCCTTCTTGCAGTGCCTTGACACCTTGTCCATCTTCTGCAAATTCAAGAAGACAATTACTGATGACTTTTGAGATCCCATCACCTGGTTTTGAAAGTAAACCAAGGGCAAATTTCACCATACCAAGCAGATATTAAATACCTTACTTATCTAACCATTCTCTGACTTAACGTAGAGCCAAAGGCTTCAGCTATATCTAGTACTCTAAGCAGGAATCAGTACAGGAATTGAAGGTGTCTTTTCCAATCCATCATTTCGTTTTTAAATTTATTTAGGGAAGAAACAAATGATACCATCCAATATTATATAATGAAAGGACAAAAAGCAAACAGACAGAGGTAATTGCTACTTTGTCATCTCATACCAGAGAAGAATTTGTCATTCATCTTCAGAGATCTGATACTTTTGCAGAAACCTTTTTGCCATTTTGCTGCACATACAGTAAGCAGAGGTAAGGCTTTCTCACTGAAAGGGAAAGAGACACTACTAAATGAGGCGTGTCTCCCTCATGAGATATGTGCACACTCTTACTCTGCAGTTAAGCTGTTTGGTTATCAGCTTCATGCTTTTTTCTCATGCTCTTTTTTTTTTTTTTTTTTTTTATTAATATTGTTAAAATACTGACCGGTCTTTTTTATCATTAATCATTCAAGATCTGATTTTAAGCATTTCTGTGTTCTAGCTGCAGCTATTTTTCACTGGAAAATGCAAAGATTTTTCTCCATGAGGTATCTCTCTGACAAAGGTTTATTCCTTACCATATCTACTGGAGAAATGTTGAAAAAGAAAAAGAAAGAAATTTTAGAGCAGGAAAAATATACTCAAAAATAGCTAGGTTACCTTTGCACAAAGCCCTTATATATTTAGACAAAGGCCATGTATGAAAGAGTGGCTGCCTGAAAGGAAGCTGCAAGAAATAAAATACAGGCAGTTACAACAGGCAACTTCAGTAGCTGCAGCACTATTCATTTAACTACATCATCTTAACACCTGAAATTTTCATTCAGTACTTTAGTTCTCAAAGATCAAAAAAAAAAAAAAACTTAATCTTTTAACTTTTAAACTTTTTCTTGCTCCAGAAACCTTTATTTTAGATCTAATCTTTTGATTAAAGAGAAAAATGCTAGCAGAGTGTGATCAGATGAGAAGAATGCTAGAAAAACACAATCAGATCAGATCCCAAATCAGATCAGATCTTAGAGCAGATGGCCCCTTCCAAATACCACTGTTGATAACTTGACTTTGTGAATCATAATAGGAAAGTGACCCTGAGCTTGCGCTGTGTTTTTCATTCTTCTTTCCATACACAGAGTTGGGGTCGGGCTCTTGCCTTGGGGACAGTCTGGGTGCAGATCCACCAGAGCTTTACAAACCGTCAGTAAAATCCTTCAGAATATTATTTTCCACCTGCCCTGAGCATGGGTGGTGCACATGTTAGCATCAACCCAAAAGCACAAATGGACCTAGAATTACACACTCAGACAGAAAGTGTAAAGTACCTGTGCAGTAAAGGTCGCTGTCTGAGAGGGTGATCTAATGCTAAAAAGCATTTGGGCAAGGCTATTAACAGTTTTGCACTGAAGTGGCAGCCAGCAGTTTCAAACAAATTTATTTCTCATTGTATAAACTGTTGCATGTACATATACATTTATATATGCACACATATACATATATATATGCACACATATGCACACAGCCATATCCATACATGCATATATACATACATATATACATACGTTTGGTGTTGGAGTTTCTCCTGATCTCTTTACAGATGCCCATGTTAGTACTCCAGATGTCAGGTGGAGAAAGACAGGAACTTTCCTCGTTCTGCTTGTGCACTACCTGCATCTGCAAATTTGGCGTTATTAAGGCATCACTGGGACCTGCCCACTACCAACCTTCCAACAGATTGTTGGAAAAACAAAGGGGGTTCAGGGATGAATGTGTGAGCCATGTGTCCCCATGGCCTCAGCTCACAGGGGAGAGGAGCTGAAGCTGGGTTTGGTTAACCTTCTATCCTATCCTTCCTGCCACTGTAAATCATCTTTGTAGGCAAACGGGAGAAAATAAAGTATCCACAGTTATTACCAAGAGGGAATATGGCCTAGAACTTTGTCAGCTGTCAAAGTAATGATCCACTCTCTATGAAAACAAGCTTGTTACTGTCTGCTTGGTACAAAAATAGTATGTGTGTTCAAGAAGAAAAAGTGGAGCCAAGAAAGGTTACAGGCCCAACACTAAAGCAAACTGCATTTGCACATAATGCACTGGAGACATTCAGGAACAGTTCATTTTTATGTAGTGGCAGGTCCTGCAGTGTTGCCAAGGACAGTGTAAATTGTTGGTCTCTTAGGCTGGAGCTGACACAGAGCAGTATTTCTCCAAAGGCAATAACTTCATTGTGTAGCACAGAAAAGGAAAAAAAATCATAAAGATATCAGTAAATGTGGGCTAGACATTGACATTTTAAAGTCTTCTAAGAAAGGTAGGAAGCTTAAAAACAGTTTACATTTCCCCCCCACCCCAATAAACACACACTTTTATTTCCTTTTTTTCCTGTGCTGCTCATGTGGTCATTTCCATCTGCTCAAGGCAGCCGTCAGAGAGTCCACAGGTGTTGCTTGCCTCATCTCCAGAGAGTGCTAATAGGCCGTGCTATAAAAGCATGACTAAGAAATGAACAATTCACTGCTCAATTCCTGAGCTATGAGCTCAAGAACTGTAATAAAGTATGTATCTGTGAAGGACTGAGGGAAATAGCTCCAAGTAAGGTATATTCACAGCACTCAAATCCTTCCTGTGCAGAATTGTGTTACAATGAAACCTACACTTATAGCTATATTTTACAGTTACTTAAACTGTTTCAGCATATTCATTAGACTGATGAATCAGATATGTTAAACGGGATACTGATTTTAACTCCTTTGCAAAATTTAGTAAAATAGTTCTATCAAACCTTGCTCCTTAAAAATACACTTCTATATAAAGTTTTGATTTGGGGTTGTATAGTGAAGGACGCTAAAATATTTCCATCCCTTAAGTAACCACATATTTCAGCCTGCAGCTGTTAAATGAGTAACAGATAACCGTATCATAAGGAAAATCACAAGACGAAATGAGCCTCTCCTATATAGATGCAAATCTGGGGCAAGACCTTGGGAATAAGTGTGTTACTTGTGACTGCAGCCTTTCTTCTTTAGTATTTGTTAGCAATACTAAGATGTTTGTTCACTAATGAAACTTGGAGGTAAACGAAAACAATCTTGCCCTACTTTCCTTTCATGGGGAAAATCCATGGGGAAGAAGCAGAAACGGCGCATTCCTTTCTTAAACTAATGTGGATATAGGCTTCTGGATTTCAAGGCAGGTATGAAACTCTAACTTGTTTGCTTTCAACCAGGCTCTGTAGAGCACTTTCATAATAGGTACAGTTATTTACTGCTTGCTGAAGAAGCTAGGGAATAATAAAAGAAATGCTAAAATTACTGTGAAGCAATTTATTGACTCCTGTAAAAATTACAGGAGGCAAGAAAGGCAGGAAGCTATGAGAAGAGAGGAGGGGAATAGGAGATGGGAAATAATATTGACTTGTGTAACAATTTCCCGAGCTGTGATAATATTTGGAGAGGGAGGGGATTGAGCTGGATATGATTCATATCAAGCAATCTATTTTTGTGCTTTGGGCTCACCATGAGTAGTAATTTAAACACTACAGTATTAAGGTAACCTCTGCCTCCTGGGAGGTTACAGATAGCATGGCACTGGCAAAAGAAAAGAGCTCCTATAAATCCAGCATATCTACAGACATATTCTGCATTTGTGACTTAAAGCTCTAGGGTGGGAATTCCTGCACTGACTGCAGCATGTGGATGTTGCTTTTTAAGCTAGCTTCATTTTAATACATAATGGCAGAATCCACCTATTTAGCTTTGTGATGAATATAGATTTATCTTTCTGAAGATCTTCAGGTGGATGAGTTGATTTGTCGGAGGGAAAAATAAATAAAACTCTCATCCTTTTCAGAAATCCAGTACCGACTGTCTGCCATCTTGTTCACTTACATCGTATTAACAATTAAAAGCAAAGAGAGATGAGTCCAAATCCCTCAGCAGTAGTCAGCAGATTTCTGTGAGCGCAGCTACGTGCAAGGCCGTTTTTGTCCTTGGTGGGTAAACATGGGAGGTGCTTTCACTATAAGAAGCTAAATAATTTTATGCTATGGGGAGCCACTATACTCTCAGAAGCCGCTATACTCGCAGAAAAACTGCCGTCAGTGCTTGCTCTGGGCATGCCACCAGGGCCAGCCACACTGCATGGTACTTGGCCTTCATTTTTCTTGGTGCAAGGGGCAGGCAGAGCTCTCTAAGGTGCTCAAGTATGAGAAAAAAAGACTTAATGTTGGATGTCACTCTCCAAAAGGAGAGGATGGAGATTGCCTGTCCCAGGGATGCAGGCTAGGACCTGGAGGAAAAGCTAAATGGAAAAAACAGTGCCTTCACAAGGGATGTAACTGTACCAAGAGGGAACAGGAGTGATGCCTGCAGTGTGCTGCTCTGTGTTGGAAGTGATCCCTGTCCTCAGAGGCACTCTCAGTCCTCTGATATTGTTTGCGAGAATCAGAGGGATTCATAGCAAAAACAGCCAATTTGCTCAAGGGACATTTTTTTTTTTTCCCCTCCCTTAGTGTGCCCCCTTTTGCAGCTGAATAAAAATAATTGGTATTTAGAATCTGCAGTGACTTTCACAGAATCACAGAGTGGTTGAGATTGGAAGAGACCTCTAGAGATCACCCCCCTGCTCCAGCAGGGACACCCAGAGCACGGGGCACAGGGTGGCATCCAGGCGGGTTTGGAAGGTCTCCAGAG
>JAWLRI010000379.1:4302599-4329204 GCA_034781795.1 Crypturellus tataupa
CACCTGCTGGCAACGCTCCTCCTCATGCAGCCAGGATCCCATTGGCCTTCTTGGCCACGAGGGCACATTGCTGCCTCCCGATTAACCTGTTGTCAACCAGGACTCCCAAATCCCTCTCCGCAGAGCTGCTTTCCAGCAGGTCAACCCCTAATCTGTGCTGGTGCCTGGGGTTATTCCTCCCCAGGTGCAGGACCCTCCATTGTCCTTGTTGAACCTCATGAGGTTCCTCCCTGCCCAACTCTCCATCCTGTCCAGGCCTCTCTGAATGGCAGCGCAGCCCTCGGGAGTGTGAGCCACTCCTCCCAGTTTGGTGTCATCTGCAAACTTGCTCAGGGTGCGCTCTGCCCTTGTCCCTCGTTTGCTTTGGGAGCTGCTTTCATCACCACACTGAGAAATGTGATGGTTAATGGAGAGGAGAATGAGTTTTTAGCTGTTGAGTTTTATTTTCCAGGGCACTTTATTTTTGCATCAGATGATTGTTTGAGAAGACTTGAAGCTTATTTGTTTTTCATTGAAAATGGTTGGAGTTGTGGTTGGGAAGAATTGCTTGTGCTAGAATGGAAAATATGAATGAAGCAGAGAACAGAGGAGAAATGGACTGTTGGATTCTGTTGCTAGTCCTTGCTTTGTCTGTCTGTGTAATTTAGGTATTTGTGCTCATGGAAATCTGTAGTCCAGACAACTGGCTTCTGTTAGAAATCTCTAGCCAAGTTATTTATATTAGTTTCTGTATTAGTTACCCATATCCATTTATTTTAGTGAGAGTTTTAACTACATTTCAGGTATGGTAATATGCATAGTTAAAATTTCCTCAAAAATGCCATTTTCTTCTATTCCATGATAACTTGGGCAGCAGGTATGTTAATTGCATGTAAACATTTGCATATCTGTAAGACCTTTCAGATGAGAGACAATTCAATTTCAGTGCACGTTAGAGGTAGTTACTGTGGGATTCATATGATCAGGGCAACCTTTCTGGTGTGTATCTACTTGTCAAAAATATATGTATTCACATGGAATATAGTCTTTAGGGAAATCCCAGACATTTCATTACAAGTAGAGCTGGTTTTATTTAAAGGCATTACATTTGCTGCATATGACAAGATGCCAAATTCTGTAAGACATATCTCATGTCTTTTTGTCCAGCTCTTTTTGTTAAAATCCCTTTTGTTCCTTGCTATCGCTTGTGTTTTGTATAAAAATAAATTAAATGATCTGTTTCTTTCCTTAAGATGCCCTTTTTCTTAATAGGAACGACCTAACTGCTGATATGTTCTGCAGTAACCCTGGGTCAGTTGCCTGGGTTGTTCACACATACACAATACCTATATTATCAGCATTTCTAAGAGTTCAATGTTAATTTCATGTAATCCGTACAGCGATAGCTATTCAATGACTTCTGACATATGAGACTGCTTTGAAAGACAGTAAATTGTATATGATAACTCATTTGATCCATTCTAAAGTTTTGAAACAAAAATAGGAAAAAAAAAGAAAAAAGAAAAGCCTGTGGCTGCTTAGGCTGTGTCTTGTGCTGGTGCACAGCTTAGAAATCAGGTTTGGATTCCCTTCCCGATAAGATCTTCTCATTTGTGGAATAGCTGGTATGTTATCGAAGGAGAATATGGCAAAATTGATACCGTCTTTCTCAGTATGCGACCATAGGGAGAGGAAAGTGTAAGCAATTTCCTGAGTACAAGGTCAGTAGTAAGAAAAGATCCAGATCAAGGAAAGATGTGGGATGGATTTGTGATAAATATGAAAATCTCTGTACAGCCAGGGCAGGTGTGGAGTGCAGAACATTATCATGGTACAGTTCATTACCAACAACACTTAAATTCATGCATTGGAATATGCAGAATGAAGTTCCTGTTTTCATCATTTTAATGATGCTGCTCCTTCATTTGAAGGAACCAGAGATCGGTATCATTCTGCTATTGCAAGCAGTTTCTTCATCTTTACAGTGAATAATATGTTCGTTCATTCTTTGACAGATTTTCATGTTCATAATACTTTTTTTTTTCTGCTTTTGCTAATATACAGTTACATCTACGAGACTGACATGTGTCAGCATTTCTCAAAATCTACGTGGAGAAAACTTTGTAGGTAAAGAGTACTTGTTGGATAAAAATGCATACCGCAAAGTATATTTAAATGCCCTGGCTGGGTAGTTCAGGCCACATGGAGATGTGGGGGACTTTTAGTTCATATTTATTTGCCAAGAACATTAAATCTGGGGGAAGATTAATGCTCTGGTGCTTGCTCCCTTTTCTGTGGTGTCCCCATAGCCTTGTGCCACAGGTTAATTTCCCTACGCTCTAGCTGAGCCATTCTGTTTTAGAGCTGTGATGACAAGCCCTAAAAATCACCTTCCCCTGCATTTTCTGTTCTCTCAGGCAAACAAGCAAGACATAAAATAAGGAGCATTTAGCCTCCTCCTTCTTCCAAAGCACTCAAGTGCACACTTGCTTTACTTCGCTGTCAGTCAGACTTGGAGAAATTCTTCAGAGCTCTGAACCAGGGCCCGTGTTTCTAATCCTGGTTGCATGCAGAATTCTCATTGACTGGAGTGGTGGTGGAGACAGCCCTTAATCGCTTAGGAAAATATTGTAGGAAGAGCGTGAAACACTATCAGAAGCTCTCCTGTAGTTGTATGGCTATATTATCTTGGACTATTACTTTAAAATATGGCAGCATTTTGTTTTTATAGCGGAAGCTACAGAAGCAACTGTGCGTATTGCTCGTATAAATGGGAAATAGTCCTGAGCAGTACTGTGTCTTTGTTCTGCTCTCTGGGTTAGTTGCGTCTGCT
Organism: Crypturellus tataupa; assembly: GCA_034781795.1. NCBI lineage: Eukaryota > Metazoa > Chordata > Aves > Tinamiformes > Tinamidae > Crypturellus > Crypturellus tataupa. The sequence continues at coordinate 4,305,412 of JAWLRI010000379.1, forward strand.
TTCAGACATAAAAGCTTGAGGACTATTTCAGGTTAGCATATGCTTTTTTTTTTTATTTTCCATGCTTTAATTGCAAATCTGATATTTACTTAAACACTTATTTACTCATTTTTCAGACATTAGTGCAATGCAGTAAAATGTGGTATTTTCATGACTAAATCAAACATGCCCTACTGTCAATGAAAACATCCTCTAACAGTGAACAAACATGCTGTATGACCATATTAAATACAGGAACATATTACAGTCTGATCCTACAGAGACTTAGCATATGCTAGTTAACCTTGGCACCTGAAGTCGTATGTAATTGCAATCACTATGATTACTCACAATGTCTAAAGGTGGTACATTTTCAAGTCTTATCAGAGTAGGCAAAAGGAAACCCGACTAAATCTGCATTTTTGCTTAAAGCTACAATTAACTTTTGGAGCAAATTCCCCAGTAGTCCCTGCTTATCACCCCTAATTTTGCAGGGCTGTCTTGTTGCCTGTGAATCAGACGGTTTTACGCAGGAAACCAAACACTTGCTAAAGTAGGTGTATCCTTTAAGTGTGTTATAGTCCTTTGTCAGCTGGTTGCAGTTTTTGCTTTTTGTAAGGAAAATACAACCTGAAATAAGAGAGTGGATCCTTGATGAAAAAAAATATATATATTGACAAAAAGAAATGGAAGGAAGAGCAGTGGGGAAGTAAGGGAGCACTTGTTCCTGATGGATATGGTCAAGGCATTACCATTGTCACACACTTCTTCTTCAAGAAAAGCTTGTATGAAACACCTTATTACCAGTATTTAATAAGTCACTGAGTGTAATTACAGATAATGAATGAATATGGCATCTCAGCTTGCTTCTTGACCTATTTTTTTTCATAGAGAATAGTCTCCTGCCTTGTCATTCTTCTCTTCCTGGAATAAAAAAGTTCAGGTTTGGGGCATTCCAGAACTTCCTTGCAAAATAGCTCAGAAAACGCAAGCTCATGGATGTTATATAACCAATGCACGTGAATCTTGTAGAAGTACTTATATCTCATTACAGAAAAACACATCCACACCAGAACATTCCAGTTTTCTTAAACTGTGTGTTTCTATGCTATCTCATAAGTCAGCCTGATCATTTCCATATGTGTATAATGTGAAACAACATTTAAAAGTGGCAAAGCCTTCTGAAGAAAATAAGACAGAAGCTGTCTGCTCCTGCTTGGATGACACACACTGTAGTCTCCATAGAAAACTTCTGACTGGTCATTTTAGGTGCATTTGTTGTGTTGAAATCCCAATTGAGACCAGATTCTCAAACATATTCAGTGCTTAAATCAGTAGGAGTTAATCTTCCAAATACTTCCACAAGCCTGGGCCACAGTGCCTGCAAATGCAAGAGGGATTAAAAGGACTGTCATTACTAAAGAAAGACAGATTTAAGAGTTTTCTTCAATGCTTTGTAGTTGCTGGAAGCAGTAGAATTAAGTCTAATTTTTGTCTCTCTACAAGGCGTCGACACAGACAAACAGTCGCAATGTGTTGTGCTCTCGCATTCCCTGGTTGGTGAATGTTCCTGTCATATTCAGTGAATATAAATTAAACAAGTCTGACTAGTTTAGTGTCAAAAGCAGAGCTGGAGACTGTAACTGGCAGTCCTTGCTGTACAGAAGAAAGAATCTGCTCATGGCAGTCACAAATTCCTGCAGGAATTAGAAAAACATGTAGGAGAAGGTCTTGGAGCATTGGAGTGGATTAATGCAACAGCTTATTGCTTTTTTGATGCATGGCAATATTATGAAAAACAGTGAAGCCAAGTTTTTAGGTGTATTCTGCGGTTTGTTGAGCTGTGAACAGGCCCCAGTGTCAATAAAACCTGGACATCGGGCACCGTTTAATAGTAGGCTTCATCTGGAAACCTGCATCCAGTTTTGAGTCCTCAACATGGGAAAGACATGAACAAATGGGACAAGTTCAGGGAAGGCCCAAGGCTGGGAAGCCAGGAGGACCCTTGTCTTGCCAAGAGCAAGGCTAGAGACTCCCTGCTCCCGACTTCTGGAGGCAGCCCATAACTCTGAAATTGTTCTGTCTTATTGCCATTTATAAAAGAAAAGCAGAAGATCCTTTTTGCAAGTCATGCCTATGCAGATTTTCCACCACAGCCATTAATTACTTCATTTTTTCAAGGAATAGATATTTAAATGTGGTATGTATCCCTGATGCTTTTGTCAGTATGCCTTCTCGTGTTTCTAAACTAGATGCTGGGCATAATCTGCAAAATTTTACTATACCTATCATGTCATTATGTCAAGATGTTTGAGAAACTAAAGAAAAATTTATTTTAGTTTATCATATGTGTGATTGAGTTGTGAGCTATATGGCCTGTTTTTAGTGCCACATAGTTTGCAAGTGGAATGTACGAGTCATTTGCTTTAAATATTCCAGTTCTTTCTTTATTTGTTAAACTAAATTCTTTGAGCTACTGAATGTAGTGTAGACTGTGATTGATTAGTAAACAGCATGGACCAGAAGATGTTTGGGAGATATCACAAACTGCCCTGTGAGATCAGGCTAGAAATGAGAGGGAGGACAGAAAATTTAATCTCCTCTTCCAGTGCTGCTGCAGAGTAGTAGTTTGACCATCGAGTACTAGCGAGGTGAGTTTGCAGGACCCCCTGCAGTGCTACTCTGATGCTGAAATCAGGTCTGGACCTGTGAAATGTGAAGCAAACACAGACCAGTTTTTACATGGTGCTCACTATGCCAATAGACAAGAGGTAGTAAATGCCATAGCAGTGAGTCGCTGCTTTCCCCTTACCCCATAGCCAGGACCTCCAGGAACTTACTAGGAAACAGAAATGTGTGTTTGTCATTGTGGATGAAGAGGTCAATAAACAAAAGTGGCATATTGCATGTTGCTAATGTCCTGGAAGCTATTAATTTCCACAAAGAATATGAAATATATGGTATCTGTGAAATAGGTATGATGGATCTGTGGGTTCAGTTCTGCTGTAGAGAAGAAGGTTAAAGTATTATTTCTGAGGATAAAGTCATACATCGCCTTGTGGAATTAAATAGGAGAACATCTAAGATCAGGGCAGTATTATTATTTTTCACAGTTCTGTTAGGTTTTATAACTCAATTTTCAGCTCCCCTCTGGCAGCCTTGGCCTAAACAGAAGCTACATCTTCTAAGTAATTGATTTGGACTATGAAAACATGATTATTGGAGTTAATTAATATATTAGGTAACCTTCCAGAAGACTAATTTTTCCTCAGCCCTAGAGGGAATATTTACACTCTGACACATCACTACCAGAAACCATATGATAACTTAATGTATGAATTGATGTAAGTACCTTACACGCTACCTACTGTTTTGAGGGGAGAAGAATATCAGTATTAATATTGAAGTCCCAGAAATATCTTGACTGCTATAAAGAAAATGAGCTGGGAAAAACAAAGCTTTGAAATACTGTTCATAGCACAGTAATGCAATAAAGTTTTATATGCTGAGCCTAACCACTTCTTCAGCTTTGAAAAGCCTTCGGAGGGAGATCTTCAAATGCACAAAGGGTGACTTTGTTAGAAGTCTTTGTCTAACTTTATCTTTCTGTTTCTGAATATCTATCTCCTTTTGTATCCCCACTGCCAGCATAACAGCACATGTGCGCATGCTTTGGCCGGACAGGCAGATCACTAAAAGCGTTGATTAGATCCAGAGCTGTTTACCTCTATCTGAAATTGGCTTTTATAGAGGCTTTTGCCTGAATACAACAGAGGTCTGTACTGATGCCCGGGTAACTGCAGCATAGCATGGTTTTAGAGCAGAGCCAAAGGAATCCAAGCTTCCTCCTGGGCTTGTGTTCTTTTCTGTGTATTTAACTTAATTTAGAAATTGGAATATGTAATCCTTATTTATTTATTTATTTAATTTTATTTTCCATCTTATCTACTTCTACAAACTTAACCTCTTTGGAATTTTGGGCATATGTCATTGGATATGATTTTACCTTATCAAGTAGTTTTCCCTGCCTTAGTTATAGTTGGCTTGCTCTATTCCTTTGTATTTCATGTTAACTTTTTTTTTATTTTTTCAGAGAAATCATGACTAACGAAAAAAGATCAAATGCCCCAGAGTAAAAAAGACAATTTTCCTTTTCACAGAAAATTCAGAAAGGTCATTTTAATGTGCCTATTTCTTTTTTGTTGTGATCTAAAGCACTAATAGCCCAAAGTCTATCCTAAATTATTTTTACGAATTTCCGTAATAATAAAGTATGCATTTTCTGTATCTATAAAACCAATATTTCTGGATTTTATACAATGAGCCATTAAGTGCAGTACAATTCTAACTGTGTAAAGAAAAAATACACATTCTCTGTATCAGGCATTATGCATTTTTTTTTAAATTAAATTTAGCAGTCTCAACCTATTGTCATTCGAAGAGCCCCTAATTGTTGTGCTTACTAATCCCATGTATTGTAATCCTAGGTAGGTTTAGCTATGTTAGTAGTTGTCCAAGTCTGTGCAATAGGGGTGAGGATTACTGAGACCTAATGACAGGAACTTTGCCGGCAGCTCCAGCAAATCAACATGTCTATGCCTCAATGTCCCCTTTCCAGTTTTGGGCAAAAGGCTCCCTCTTCCTGTACATTGGGCTATTGGGGTTCAGCTAGAGACCTTAGGCTTTAAATAAGCATTTATACTATGTTCATCCTCCAATGGATATGTGTCTCTAAGGAAGAGAAAAACCTTTAAGCACAAGAGCTAAAAGAGCACATCAGAAATTCAGTGATGTTAGATAAATCAGTTGTGCAGTCTTCGGGCATGTGTTCTGTGCTGCTTTTCCACCTGGAAAATAATATAGCAGAATTGGAGTAGGTTTGTGGATGGCAAAGAGAATGAAAAATGAGTGAATGAAAACAGCCAGAGAGGAGCTTTAGATTAGGATTGATTACTTTGAAGGAAACCCAATAACAAGCCTGAAAAAATACATACAAAATGACAAATGACATGGTGAAAAGAAACTAGGAGCTTCATTTCTTCTGCTCTTGCAATGCACAATAAGAGACGAAAGCCTATTAGATGAAAAGCAGGAAAATTCTAGCATGATAAAAGCAAATGCATCTCCATACAGTGCAGAAGTGGAGAGGGGAACCGTTACTACAGGAAATGAAGGTCAAAGTCCCTGTTAAAGCAATCAGTGCAGGTATATAGGTATCAACCTTTTAGAAAAGGATATTAATTCTCTTCTATCAGAACATAAGACATCAAGGTGATATCTAACAGGGAGGAAGACTTGTACTGTTTCTGCCAGATATTCCTTATACCTCAATAATCTAAAATCCCATGCTGCGAACACAAGGCACAATATCTGTCTTCCACAAGAAATAGAGGTGCATTTTATTCCAGTCTTTGGGATTTATTGTTTGTGCAAATGCCACTTGTGTTGCTGAGCTGTAAAACAACCAGTTGTATTGAGTAGCCAGTGCTAATTCTCCAGTGTTTCACTGAAAATTGCTTCTGCTGCTTTTTAGCCTGAATGCTGCAGAGATGAGCCTGTTGTTTCACAATCGATGGCTCTCCTGTTCAAATTTCACGTGAACTGATCGTTTGAAACCGTGTCTAAGACTAGACAAACATGAATTTAGGGATTTTTCTGAACATCCCAACAGCATCTATTGCATTTGGCTGCCTTCTCACTTGTTCCTCGCTGTGAGAGGTTATCTGCCATTCTTCAGAAGATACCAGTTTGTTTCCAGTGTGCTATGAACCGGGTTGTCATGACACAGATCTTGCATGAGGTTTGCTGTTAACGGTGCTCTACTTTTGTGTCCCTTTGAATGTTTAACTACTGCGAGAGTGATGAGGTCCCTCTTGCTGGCTACCATAGACTTAACACCATGACTGGGAAATCATCCACATCTTTTTTTCAAAGTTTGATTCGCATTTAAGTTTTGTTCAGTTAATTACTTATTACTTAAATTCCCAGACAAAGTTAAAAAACTGTATGAGGGACGTGTGCAAATTACCTGCAGGAGAGCCCTAAAATTCTCCTTCATGTGTGTTTCATGTCAAAATCTGCGAGCTGTTTTCCATGTTGGTTTGCCTGTAAACACTATTTGATAATGAAAAAAAAACCCCTCCAATATTTTTTCATTTTCTTTCTGAAGTATTGAACTCCAATTCTAGATTGTTTTGACACGTCATAGATTTAGTAGGAACAAACTGAATGGAAAACTGCTGTCCTTGGTGAGTCAGTAGGATCAACATTTGCTAATAAAAGAGGGTTGTTCCTTGCAAACAGTGAGAGCTTCCTCGAATACAACAGAAATGTGAATCATTATAATTAAAAATTATTACAATCATGTATTTACTTTCTGTAATCTTTCTCTGAGCAATCTTGTTCTGTCATCCTCTCCTTCAAAATACTTCCTTCTCATTGTGCATAGCCTGAAGTGTTTGCTGCAAGAGAAAAATAACATAATCATAAAGCACCGAGTTTACAAATGAGCAGAGCTGGTATATTGTGCAGGGCTGTCAAAACTACTTGTGGCGGCTGAAGGTTCTCATAAATCCAGTTATAGCAAAAATACTATAGCCTCTTCCTGGCTGAAGATTGATTGCCAAGAAAAAATATTTCATAGCTGTATAGTCTTCCATCTAAGCGTCAATTGTGATGCAAAAAGAACACACACAATGGCATCAGATGTGTAGAGTGGTGATATATTAGCAATAGCGCAGCAATAACATTGTATTGGACAGATTTTTATTTTGTAGCCTTTTCTGCCATTGCAAGGTCAGAAACCAACAACCACAAAGCAGCCTACAATATAGATGAGCACGAGTAAAAATTACCTGTTAAAAATGAATTGAAGGTGATTTGTGAGATGTCCACTCTGCAATCACATGTTCACCAGTAAGCTCTTGTGCTTTAAGCAGAGCAAAAATTCATCATTACCAAGAGGTCATAGAGATCCTAACAAACCACAGCCATACAAGAATGTTGTAAGATGACAGTAGGGTATGGTGTCTCCCGCTGAAAAAAACAATCCTACCTTTGTCATGCATGAGCAGTGCAATTGTATATTGAATAGGAAAGACAAAGAATAAATAACCACCAATGGGTTATCTGGTCTTCAGTTTTGCCATCCTTGTCTTTCAGGTGGCAAGAAGTTCATCTTTCAGCATTTTATGACAATTAGAGAACAACTAGGTGAAGTCAAGCTCTTCATATAGAAAAAAGAGAGAACAACTTTCCATTCACCTCTCAATGTGTATGAATTACTGTATAGGATAATGTTCTCTTATCAGCTGTGGAAAAAGGATCAGTTTTACCGTTGCTAAAAAAAAAATTCCTCACATCTAATTGAGTGCATATCTAGCATTAATATTACTAAAGAATCTCCATAATATGTAAAAAGTTGTGATCTCATCCTTCTAATAATAAATGTCAAATATTAAATTATGCATCATTTCCTTCTGATTATGAATTTCAAAGACTATACTTCAGTGTTGTTTGTTTATTATGTTACATTGCATTCCCGTGAGTACTCTGCAAGAGCACTATAAAGTCAACTATTAATTATTATCTTTATAATTAGAGTAATCATAATGAACTTAAATATCATGGAGAGTAAAACCAGCAGCAAGAAATGGAACTGTAGATTGAAGTTCTTATAGAGGTATATATTCCTACGCATTCTGAAAACCATTTTTTGACTGTCAGTTTCAATGTATCTTACAAATTAAGAAAATGCATATATCAGGATGACAGTAGCTAGGTTGTTAAATGTGTAGGTATAAGACAATATTTCTTGTATGTCAATTTTTTGTTCCCTCTAATCTCTTTTTGCATGTCCTCTTGCAAATGTGTAAATGACAATGTCTAAAATCCATATAGGATCAAAGGCTTGGAGTTGCCGCATTCAAAACTTAATGTTTATTGATATGCACAGTCTCAGTCTTTGCTCTCGTATTCTGCTAAAGTCATTCCTAGTCCTATATGGTGTAAAATGTGATGAATAAAAGCTTTAGATTCATTAATATAATTCTCTTCAGTTTTATAGGATGGCATCTATCCAGCTCTTTAGCAGGCATGTAATTAGCAATTAGGCTTTAAAACCGTATGGTATCACCAGAGTTCTTGACTCTTTCAATGGCATGGTAAAACTAAAGCCTAACCTTTCAGAAGGTGACGGGGGAAGAGCACACTTCAATTTTGGAAATTCCTGAACTTCAGTTACCTGAAAAGCACTGCTGCTGGAGGGTAAAAACATTTCAAGATTTTGAAAAGAAGGAGATAAGAAAACAGAAACATATATCAATTATTATTTTGGAAAATGTGTGCTCACCCAAAGCACCTAAAGATTTTTTTTACTAGTTTTGGTAGGAATTTCAAGTTCCTCATGTAGACCCTTGTCCTCTTCACTTAAAGTTCTTCTCAGGACCTTTACAATAAGGTCTTGAATTCTTTGGTCCTCTCCAGTATAGAAGAGTTTGTAGTAATGCCATAGCTATACCAATATAAGATGTCATGAAGGAAGTCAGCACTTCTCGTCAGATCAACTAATAGCACTGGAAAAACTTAATTATAAGCGCAAGATTCTGCATAAGGGTCAGATAAGAGTTCTGTTTATTGAATAAAATGTGAACAATATACATGATTATAGTACTTTTTAATTTGATATTGATTTGTTACAATGTCTACATATTAAACTTTCAGTTAATTTCATGTTTAATTGCTTGAATAGAAGATATAATTCAGAATTAATCATCTTCAGATGGTAACATGGCTGACTGGCATCTTTAATTTTCTTGGTAAAATGTGAGCAAAGATGGGAGTGGAAGATTTGACATTCAGAAAGTCCTGCCTGCCTGCTCCAGTCCTTTAAGAAGCAAGAAACTATTATTTGGCACGCATGGACCTGCGGAGCTCTGTAGAAAATGTGAGCTTGTGTCAGACAGACGGGCAAGATTCTGCTGAACAGTAATACCTGCCTGCTAAGTCTGTGTGTAGAAGCCAAGGGGAGCACGAGCAGGGACATGTGCAAGCTTGGAGTGACGCTGTGCAGCCTCTGAGATGGAAAGAGCATGAAGAACAGCCCAGAGCACAGGATAGAAGGGAGCCCATAACATCCTACTCTGAGGTCTCAAAATCTTGGAGATTTCCAAGACCTGCCTGAGACCTTTGGGCTATCATGCCATTGTTTGACATGGTGCTGTGTTCTGGGAGAGAGAGAGGTTTGTTATGATCAGGGAGTAACAACCTCTGAGGATGACAGTAAATGTGGTTTTGCCAGTCTCGTATAGAGACTAATAGTTATTCGTCATAATTATTATTGACAGGACTAGTAGAAACCATGGCAACCTAGGGCAGCTTATCAGAAAGCTATTTCTGCCATGACTCTTACACCCCCACTTGTTTCCTTACTGAAAACATATATAACCTTTTTCAGCACGATTGATTTCTCTGAATCAATCTCCTCCATATACCTAATAACACTTTAGTAAACCTAATCAGCCAAGAGGATTGTTTTTTCTTCATTTTCTGCATCATCTAGAATCTGCTAGTGGTCTCAGATCATCTTTTACAAAGAATAAAAGATAAAACAAATATGAAAGCAAGTGTTTTCTGAGGATGTTTTTTAACTGTTTACAGCGGCATAATATAGTTGTATGTTTATGCTTGTGGAGTTATTTATGAGCAGCCTGAAGAATTTTGCTTTCATGTGTGTAAATATTTTGGCCTGAGAAATCTTCCAAAATGGATACAAAAGTGTGAGAGAAATAATTTTTGCATTAAGGAGGCAGCATGAACAGGGAATATGATCCAGTTTTCCTAAGTCTGTGTAAGCAGTGAGAGGGAATGCATATGCAACCTGAAAAAGAAGTGAACTGCTAAAGTGCCAGCAGAGCTCTGACAGCGAGTGGGTGTTGGGGATTGCAAAATAGCCCAACAGGTAAGAATATCCAGGGACCCTTGCTGTAAATACTATCACAGTCCAAAAATACTCTTTTGGCTTTTTATCTGATTAACATTTCTGATCTGAGTTTAAGGTCCAGATTTCTACTAGAGATGTCCTAGCACAAGGCCTCTGTGCCCTTCAAATTTCTCTTCACAAAGTGTCAAGATTTTACCGTGAGTGCTCGCACTGCCTGGTGTTTGGCTGTGTGCTGGCACTCTGCCCACATGTGAACTCTAGCTCTGCTACCCCAGTGCCTGAGATTCCCACGAGATGACGAGTGGATGATAAATTGTATTTCCATTGACGTTTTCTTGCTAGCCAAGGGACTGTATCTAAGGTACTGTCTAGGCTTGATATGAAAAGTTTTAATCTTCTGTGTTATCAGTTGACAGACAAGCTCTTTGCTCAGTGAGAAAAGCTAACTAGAACTGAAATGATATTTGAAGGACAGGATAGTATGGCAGGCAGTTCCCATCAAGTAAAACAGCTTAATTTTGACTATTTGGCCTCTCTGCTTTGGAACCAGGTTCTTTCTATTATTGTTCAAATATTTGAATGCATACATATTACCTGATGACTGGAGAAGAAATTTGTTTTTGGTAGAGAAAGTGTATGGAAAGACTGAATGAAGAAAAAAAAGAATGTCTACAGTTATAATAGGAAAGGGGGGTGCTATGAGCACAGAAGAAATATATATACAAAAAAATACATGAGCTATATACAGAGACTCCTGTTGCATTGATGGAACTAGATGCACTGAAGGGAGGTGTTGGGGAAATCAGAGATGAGATCAAGCAGCAGAACAATGCGTAGGTTGGAAATGGTATTCAACCTGCATAAACAAGTGGTAAGGTTGGTGATGGGTACAAAAAAAATGAGACAACATTGCTGGGTGGAGAGAGACTTTATATGCTACTACATTTCTCCACAATGGTTGGAAGCTATCAAAGGGTCAAAAGTTGATAGTAAAAGCTATATAGATGAAAGTATGCAGCATGGATTCAGCAGAAAGGTCAGGTAAAAGGACTTTTTTAAAGAAATACTGCAAAATAAGAAATAACAAGGATACTAGGAGCTTGGAACTGAAAATTGATGGAAAACAGGAGTGTAAAATAAATGAACACTGCAAGTTTAGTTAAGACCTTTGTTACTAGCAGTGAAGCAAGAGAAAAGAAATTACATTTTTGTGCATGTGTGTTGGTACTACTCTATTCCATAAGGCATTAAGAGGCACAGTATTTTTAGAAAGTAGCTTTCTGCAATTGATAAAATAAAAACACAATCGTAATACTCTAATTCTTATTAGCATTTGTCTTATTTTGGTTTACATAGGTTATGGCTATATGCTAGCACACTAAGCTATACTAGGGCTAAGAACATGACTGTCTGTCTTGCTCATATTAGAGTGGTCACCAGCATAAGTTTTAATTCATGGTCCTCCTACTTAGGAGACATGATAGTGTATAACACAAATGGTGTAGAGCATAATATGCTTTTGTTGCTGGTGTTCCTTTTTAGCATTTTTTTATGATAGTATATTTTACTTGGTGAAGGTGAACTCCATGTCACTAGTGGGAAAGGTGGAAATGTTCACTGCCCTATTGATGGTAGGAAGGGCAAGAAGCAAAGGGCTTAAATTACAAGAAAAGAGGGTGAGATTTAATGTTGAGAAAAACAAATTGAGGGTAAGAATGTCAAGTAAATCACCTTAGAAAAGAATGGCCCAGAAGAGGTGAGGGTTTTTTTTTTTGTGGGAGCGGAGATATACTGGATAAGTATCTCTCAAAGACAGCTAATCTGGCCTTCAGATGTCTTCCAGATGTTTGGTTTACCTTCTGGACAGTAAGTCCATGAATATTAAATAATAAAAGCCCTCCAGCGTCCCTAACACACCAACATATTGGTGGAGGATGAAGGGAAAGGAAACATGAAGTGACCAGGCCCTGTTGTTCTCCTCATTATGCCTCTCATTGCCACTGTAGGACACATGGCTTGGTATGATGGACTGGTAAGGCATTTCTTTTGTTTCACTATGCTGAGGAAAACACAGATGGTTTCCAGTGGGGATATGGATAAAATGGGAGAGAAAGATACCATTAGGTGATGTAACTAAACAATATCTCATAATGTACATGCAGGGCATGTGCTGTATCTTCTGATTGTTTAACTGCCTTAACGTTCCTTTCTAGTTAAATTCCTATCTAGGAATTTAAATTTAATTTCCTAAATTTACCCATCATTGTCCCTAGAGAAAGAATGCCACCTGTGACTGTAATGTGTCTCTAGTAGGTAGATCTCTGGTCTAGAAAAGTTAAGAAAGCACCTGTAAATGCAACAAGTCTGAAATTCAATGACAGTCAAGCTCTGTATATCAAAAGTTAGATGATGTATGTCAAAGTATCTTGCTGGACAGAGCCAGCGGCTCATTTCACAAAGGTAGCGAATGACAGCATCAGTTTGTAATTGACCTTAAACATTGTGATCTTGTGTGACATTTGAAAAAGTGACTAAAAGGTGAATGCTTCCCTGTCTCATTAGTGCTCTTGGTCCCAGCAGGAATCAGATTTTCCTTCATCTTTTTTTCTATCTGTCATTGGATAATAGCAACACTCAAAATCCTCAGAAAGCAGTCTACTCCTATTTCACCGATTTGCACATTCAAACAGAAGTAGGAGAACAAGCACTAGCAATTTTAGTGTATCATTTTAGATATTATATCAAATGTTTAGGGTCAGATTTTTCAAATGGCTTTGCTATAAAGAAACACAGATAAGCCACAAAGTAAAAGACTGATGAAGCTTACCTAACAGCTATCATCTGACCTCTACCTCTGCTGTATGCAGAGATGTATGCTGCAATTATAAAACAGGTTTCACCAGTAAGTCAGTGTTAAAGACAAATGCACCCTTTAGTGAAAAATAAAATTTATTTTCCAAATTTCTTCCAAACTTTCTATCTTTCTATAGTCTAGTGTTTTAGTTTTATGAAACACTTTGTGTGCTATGCCTTAAGGTTTTCCAAAATACCAGCACTCATTGAGTGCTCTGGTAGAAGATACCTTTCCTTTCTTTTGAAACCATTAACTGAATTAAAAATAGCATGCTAGATCTTAAAGATCTTAACACTTCCTTAGAAAAGTCAGCTTTTTAACATGATTTAAGGCAATGACATAAAATTTTCTAATGATTGAATTCTGCCCTTCCTTAACTGACTTACTCTGCAGATGTGCATCAAGATCACCTGTGAGGACAGTCCCTTCAGAAGTGGCTCTGTAAAAACTGTACTGTTTTATTCAGATGCAATTTGTTCCTGATTGCACTGTCACACATCAAATATTTCAATTGATTGTTTGACTCACTGGACATGCCAAACTAGCATTGATCAAAGAGATTGATTGATTTTTTATTTCTTATATATCACTGGCAATATTAGCTATGCATCATTGTGAGCTCATTTAGATAAGACAGCAGAGGGACAGTGACGACACAATTACAAGGTATTTTCATGTATAGTGTTAGTTTATAAACTGTGAGGCAGAGCAATCTGGGGCACAACTGAGCTCACAGGGAGCAAATCACTCAAAATGGAAGTGCACTCAAGTATTCTATAGAGAAAAGGATATATTTAGAATGTAAGTGTTCTTATTGCTACTAGCTACATCAGACCTGCTCAAAATAATCCATGCTGTCTTTTACATTACTATCAATCTCAGCAAATATTTTAGAGACAAGTAATTCAATGTCATAGACCTGGATAGCGCTGTTAAAGAGCAGTTCGCTTTTTGGCTTCAATGCTTGGTGTGCTACATCCATGCATAGGAAAGCCTTCTGCTTTTATCTAGGGCACCTACTAGAAATTCAAACCACAGCAGCATTAATGGACAATAAATTAATTATGATCATTAGTGAATTAATAATGATATGAAGAATTAATGTCATTTTTTATTGAAGCTCATCTTAAATGTTTCATTTGTTCTTTAGTTTTCTTTCACAATTTCCTACCTCCATCAAAACTTCCATTCCAGCTATCTGAATGACTAGATTGCCCAAATATCTAGAAAAGAGACTTTTAGATTTACATAAGATCTTAATCTAACACAATGTTAGCTTTTTTAAAGCATATTTCACATTTCCAAGGGTCATAAGAGATTTGTATTGTACAGTGTAATGATATCTGGTGGGAATACTTCACAGCAGACGTAAGTTTTCCTTCGGGGTGTTCATCCATGTTTAGTATTTTTTTTCCTTTGACATGCTGCTTATTTGATTGCATGCAGCATGTCAGTCTAGACTTTCAGCAGAGGAAGGACAAGCCAGCCATGAGGCACCTGGATATAAAACAAGTGGGAGAAAAGTCAATTCAGGTAGTAATTAAAAGACAGTGTAAGGCATGAAACCTGACAGGAAATACACTGCTGCTTCTCATCTTTGTTGCTACTGCATAGCAGTTCATATTAGTGCAGGAAACTGTGTAAATCCCTAATTTCTGTGATGCTATTCTGCATCCCATCAACTTGTTAGAATTTCTGTGATGTCTGAAAAAGAATCAACATCAGTAGAGCATACAAAAGACTTTCAGAGTTACAGAAACAGATGTCTAATGTCTTGCTTCTGAAGTTCAAGTCTACTAAATCAGATTTAGTTAAACCCCAAGGCTCAGGTTACCATAGCATTTGGAAATAGAGAAGCCACACAAATCCTGATATCAGTCAATAGCCCTACTTATAAAATATCGGGATGGACAGGTAATTCTGAAGATGGCTTCTTTTTATGCCCTGAGATGGATAAGTAATTTTTTCTTAGACACATCAACACTCTGACAGTGATCTTATTGTTTAGAAATGTCAGTCCCATCTGTTATGCTCTGTGCTCAACAGTGGGATGCTGCACTGTCAACAGACCACTTGGTTATAGGGCAAGTTATATATTTTTTTCTGTTTCCTTAAAATGACAGGGAAAAAAAAAAACATGTAAGGTTTCAGAATTGCATGATCGCCCTGGAATTGTAAGAATTAACCACAGGAAGCAATCAATCTACCAGCTTTTTGTGAAGCAAGTTAAAGGAAAACAGGAGTCAGACTCACTGTAATGTGTTTTTCCAGAGCTGCACTATTCTAATGTGGTGAACATAGCTGCTGGTTGGCATCCTGAAAGTAGGACAGCTGCTTCATCAACAGCACTGCACCTCTTCAGCATCTCCAGCCCTTGGCATGCAAACAGGATTTTCTGTTCATTGTAGCAAATTGCATGTGCCTCAGATCACATTCTGTCTTCCTTTCCCTTCCTAGTTCCCCATCAACAAAAATCTTTTTTCCACTCCTATATTATTTCTGTAGTCAGAAGGCTACATCCCACTGAAAATGTTTGACAAATTTTATTCATTGCAGGAAAACAGCTAATCTATTAAAAAAATTGTGTGACCCTGCAGCAAGCTTTAATAGCCTGTTCATTTTTAAATGCTTTATCCTGACTCCTGTGTTACTTTTATTTCTGATTTGCTGGATGAGGGATTTGGGCCTGCAGGCCAGAAGTTTTAAGGAAACTAATAATTTTTTAACCATCATTTGTGAGATAAATACAAATTGAATTTTTTTTTTTTGGGGGGGGGGAAGGACAATTTGTTACTCTATTTCATCTTATTAGAAGCTGAAGATGAATGCACACTAATAAACCCTAGGTTGTGACCTGAAGTTTTACCTTCTCTTTAAAAAAGTATTTCTACTGGATCTTTATGTGGCTTTTTTCTCTTGTTTTCAAAGAGCATTAGGCTTTACAGCTTCTTTTGGGTCTTTTGGATCCTGCCACTGGCACCTTAGTTACTTAGGAAAATGAACTTCTGGCCTCTGGATAGCAATCTAGCTATGGGGGAAAGATCACTGGAAAATCTGTATGACTTATAATTACAAACTCTTTCTGGCCTTGAGCAATATATAGAAAAGAAAGAAAGAAAAAAAAAAAAAAGACAAGAAAGATACATATTTGTGAATTACCAACATCATTTTTGAATCAAAGTAGCTATTTTATACTTTCACTTTATGTTCACAAAGAATGGGACCAAAATCCGTACCAAAAAGCATTTCCCTCCTGAATTTCTGCTGCTGCTTCTGTAGACGAGAAGAACACAGTATTTGGGATCATCAGCTTACGAGAAGCCAATTCAGATAAAAAGATTTACTCCAAGTACATAAGGCAGCCCTCATCTTTTCAAAAACACAGAAGTAATGAACCATGGATTTAGCAGTGTGTCCCTCAACCAGGGCTAACTCCTTGTGGAGTCAGTTCAGGTAGCAGAGATACAACATTTTCACCCGTCTCCTGAACCTACCTCCCCACTTCAACACTAACATCCTCCCTACCTAGTGTCAGTCCTTGGGACAGCTTTGCGTACAGGATTCAACCTTTCCTGTTAGGCATCAGCGTGTGCATTCTCTACCTGTGCTTCTGTGCATTAGTTAAATGAGAGAAGAGTAGAGGTGAATGAAAGTAAGAAATATCCACCTAGGAAAGAAAAGACAGTGAATTCCCCTAAAGGGTGTCCTTTGCCTAAGGACTCTCTCAATATGTCTGTCTTCTAGCTTCTGCGATTAAGACAGAGCTCTCTGTTTAATTATTTACCAGTTGCTAAAGCTGTGCTAAATGAACCTCTGTGAGACTGTCACATAATGTTTAGAGCAGTCACCTCACAAATACCAGAGCAAATCTGCAACAATCTAAAAGTTTCCATGGATTCAAGTTGCCCCATATTCCCAGTATTAGAGGGCAGACAAGAAGGGAAAAAAAAACATTAGATTCCACTTCCTGAGTTTAATAAGGCAGGAAGTTTAGAGAGAGAGAGGTATTTTTCCTTTAGAATTGTCCCCAGTTTCTCTTTTCTTCCTTCCTTTCCCTCCACATTATTTCACTGTATAAATATGAGTTTTCAAGCATTCAGATGCTGAGCCTGTTAACTTCCCTAATCCTTCTGCATGCAGACAAGTTCTATCTGTATAAAGAACACAATGATGCATAAAACAGTTACATTGCCTTCTGCAGCAGTCTAATTTATTTCATGGAATATCTAACAAATGAGCAAATGTATTATGATGCCATAGTCATGAATGTTGTAGGTTTACAGTAATTCAGCATGACCGATGGAGTTGAAAACCATTATTTGAAGAGTGAGAATGTTGATGAGTTAGTAGTGTAAGATGTTTTGGGGGTCCAGATGGGAATTCTTTGAAAGGATACAAAGATTATTGAAGTGGAAAAAGAAAAAAAAAAAAAAAAAAGGAATGCACAAAAACTGAAAAGCTCTTGGGGAAAACCCAAGACTATTTGCAATGAGGCAGTTTTCTTTTCGATAACTGTTTAGAAGTTAGAAGGTTTAGGATTTTGTTTAGATTTGTCCTTCTCCTTCATAAGAATAACCACTTAATCTTTTCCTAGTTTGTTCAAAAGTACTTTAATAAAAATCCCATTTGGATTTGGTATTATATTTAAACATACTTTTACCAGCTTAAATTAGTGCAACAAATCAATGTCATAGATTTTCAGTATCATTTATATCCAAGGAATGACAATCTCTATGTAAGGAATTTGCCTAGGAAAAGAATGGTAAAAATCTTGCATTCCCTTCAGAGAAATTTGGGGTGGTCCCAGCACACCAAAGGGAAGAAAAGAAGGAAAAAAGAAAAAGGAAAGACTCATGCAGGTGAGAACACAGATCAAGTCCTTGTTCAAAGGTTTTGCCTAAAAGCTAGTGATCAAGTTGACAAGGAGGGGTACCAATTTAGTGAAAATAGTAACAGAGGCTCTTTTCCAGAATTATGCTTTTAATGTTATTTCCTGGGCATTATAAGTTCCGGTGGTGCTTGTGGAAGATTTGCAATAGGAAATAGGAGCTTTGTGACTGAAGACGATTGTAGAATAACCTGGAAAGGAGGTAATTAGAGCCAAGAATGACAGGTTGACAAGCAGAATTCAGAGAGAAATGTACAGACAAGCAGCTGAGGCAGCTCTGCATCAGGATATGGCACTTGTGCACTGGGGACTTGTCCCAGATCTGCTGAAGCTATTAAATGCAAGGTGGATAGGATGGGGGTGGGGGAATATTGCTCTCCTGCCTTGAAAAAAAATGAATTTATGTCCTGAAATATTTCCCCTTGATAAAAATGTTCATAAATACTGTGGAACAAACGTATCTATAGGATTGCCAGAAACCTGTCCAGTCACTGCAGTGCTGATTTTTTTTATGAGCACCTTAATAGGCCTTATTCCCTTCTGCTGCAGTGGAAGAAGCTCAATAGAAGATATGGCAAATGGAAGAGAAACATAGGCTACGTATAACCAAATAGATGATAGATAGCATCTGTATATGTCCTACATATCTTTAGCATTGATCTCTGATTCTTAAAAAATATACTGTGCTGCTAGCTTGAGTACTCAAACAAAAATCTAAGTTAAAATCCATAATGAGTAACATACTTGGAAAAACTGAAGCAGGAAATTCCTAAAAAAACCCAGAATCTATAGCTCGATTGTGATGGGATGTAATAAGCTGCAGCTGCTGAAACATGAGGTAAGGCCTGCATTCCTCTAGCTTTTTTCTTCCAGAATTTTCTTCTCTCTCAGTACGTTGCACAGCACAGGTACTGATGTAGAGATGAATCAGATCCCTTCATCTTATAGATCTGCAAATAAGGAGATCCGTAATTTTCAGGTTTACCTACAGATACCTCTCAAATTTCTATTAGATCTTCCATAACATAGGTTATATATAACCATGGGCACAATCATAACATAGATAACTATACAAACCTAAGTTTCAAGAGGGTTTTGCTAAAAATAGGCTCTGGTAAATGGTACCAATGAGGGGAAAGTAACAAAGAAAAGCAAGTGTGGTTTAGAAATAACGTAATCTCTTTTTCACAGGTTACTAAAAATACCTTTGCTTCTTTTCCACATATATATGAATTTCCATATATAATTCCAAATTGTTTTCCACATTATGAAATATAGATTTGATATGTGGGCTTCCTTAAAAAAAACAAAAACTAACAAATCATACACTTTTCACTTGTTCTATACTATCTATACTATATTTGAACATTAGAAATAAAGAAATATCCTGTCAATTCCAGATTTTGGAACTACAAATTTCTTATGTACTTTTAAGATTTTAAATCCTTTAGGAACCATGTAACCATCTAACTGGTGACATTTGGTGACATATCTTATAATCAGCTAAGTCATTTGAGTCCCACTCCTTTAACCTCAAGATGACCTTTATTTTCAACATTCTTAATATGCTGCATAACCTTGGTAAATGGTCTTTAGATGTGAAAGACTAAGAGAGAGATAGAGGGAAAAGAGGATTAATCAGAAGAGTGTTTTTGAAGGCAGCCAGAAAGAAAATAGCTTTTTAAAAGAGATTTGATAGAATTAATCAAAACAAACCAACAGAAATACCTCTTCCCTGAAATCTTTGCAATGTACCCTCATTCATTAAAGACATGCCATGTATAATTCTGTAACAACAAAATATCACATATCTTATTCAAGCCTGTTCTAAGATTGCCTCAATAAGCCAAAAAAAGCACAGGAATAATTCAGAGGCAAAAACGTGGTCAAAAATCTCAAGTTTCTACTGAGTCCTTTTGCATCCCAAGGATATTCAGATATATTTGATATTTTGTTTAGATAATTTCTTTTGAATTATGCCTTAAAGTGAAATTATTATGATTTTTTTTTATATTACTGCAGCTAATCAAGAGATTTGATCTAGATTGGCAACGTGGCTTTCTACACAGAAAACTCAAGGGAGCAGTCAAAGCATCTGGGGAGTAACTTCCCAAGAGGACAAATCTATAAGCAATCTAAATTGCTGTCATTGTTTGTCAGGTAGCACTGCATCAGCTGGTATTTTTATGTGATACAGGTGAGGTGAGCAAGACTTGAATCAAAGACTACACTCCACACAGCAGAAGAAAATCAAGATTTCAGCATACAAAGAAGAAAATAAAACAAAAGACAACTGTAGCTGTTCTCAGGGATACTCTTCAACCTCTTGTGGATCCTTTTCCCACAGGCAAGTCAGGCACTGCAGATGTAAAATACTGTCACTCTTGTTTGCACACACTGAGCAGTGCAAGTAGCAGGCTGAGGCCAAAAAAATGCTTCCTGTAGGACACTAGTCTGAGTTATTCCCATACAGGGGGTTTTGGGGTGGTTACTGCTCTCCTGTAGTGCCAATGCCTTCACATATTACTGCAGAGCAGAGAATTCACTGATCTATACAAAGCAGGAGAACACACACACGCAGAAAAGTGGCTGCAAGGCATCTCCATGTCGTCTGGACCTGCTGGTTGTACTACACTGCAATCCGGGGACTCCCACAAGGTTTCCCTGAGGGGCAAAGCCGCCTCTGCGGCGGTGCAGTGCACCAGGACGAGCTCTATTGCTAGGGCGGTACCTCCTCCCCAGGAGGACAGCACGTCCCTTGCAGCCTGCACTGACACGTCCGAATGAGCTTTGTCTGAATGAGCAGCCAAGTCCCCACTTCCCTTTCAGGGCCCAGGAAGACTCTTGTGCCACTCAGAGCTGGGATTTGGGACTGCTTTTCTTTAACATTACTGTAGGACTTTCTGCTCATTCAGATGATTTTCGAGGAGATAAATCAGTTCAATGAAGGATTTGATTTGCAGACTGACTTATTCATAAATATCTGTTCCCTATTCCTTTATTTTCTTTCTTGATTTTTTTTTTTTTTGGTTCCTGGCTGTTGTGAATACAAATTTAAAGGCATCCATGGGTTACAGATGAGGTTAGCCTTCCTTTTGAAAGTACAACAAGACAAGTAATGTTAGCATAGTCCATGCTTTCTTGATGTAGATCTACCCACAGACTTCAGTGAATAAAATGTTGTGTCTGGAAAACATATTTATAAGTGCAAAGTCTGCTTTTTATGAAATGTGGAATTTTTTCCTTAGTTTTAGCAGTATTGACATTCATAGGATCATGAAATTAAGAAAGCACATTTCGCCTTTCTCTTACAAGAGCATGTCTGCCTTTCTCCTACAACATCTAGAACTTACGACACAGTAATGTCATCCTGAAAATGCCCATTGCTAAAACCTCACTGATGTGATGGAACACTTGTACTATGTTGTGCAGAGTCTTAAAGAGGTCAAACAAAAGAGTATGTTTCCCTCTCTATTCTTGGGCATTGAGGTAGGGCAGCTAAACTGATGTGTCTGAGGCCTGCTGCAGCTTAGAGAGAGCAGCAGCTCATCACAGAGGCTGAGAAGAACAAAGCTGTGTCCTCATCTTTTCAAAGCTGTGTCTTCATCTTTCTTTTCTCTACTGCCAGGCAAAGCCACAAAGAGCTACAAGTGCATCCTTCCTAAGGCTACCACAAAGGACTGCTTATCACTCTTCCCTGCATGCTCTTAGGGACAGCAATCATTTTTCCTACTTGGGTTATTTCTTTAGATTATATACTATGTGGAGGAGATAGCTACCTTTTGCTGGCTCTGTATATGGTATGAAAGAGCCTGTCTTCTGCTGTAGGTCTCCTGGTTTTAATGTACTGTATCTGTGAGTGAGGATCCCAAAGTGTAAAATACAGGGGAGTTAACTACCAGCATGGACAAAGTTGTCATTCTTGAGTTCTGACAGGAAACTGCTGTTTCTTTGGTCTTCTTGGCTTTCTACAATACAGCAAAGGAAACACAGCAATGATTTCTTTTGGAATATTTTTTTCTAGGACTACAACGAAACAGATAAAACATAGACTGTGACCAAAGATGAGGGTATTTTTTTCTTAATTGAAGAAAATAGTTTTCAGTCGTTTGGAAGGAGTTGACACTTTAGACGCTCTATTTTCTTGTTCATATGATTACCATATGGGTTCTCATCACAAATGTTGTGGAAAAAGTCCCATAGCACTTAAAAATTAATAGATGTATTTTCTCCTGAGAGTTTCTTTTGCAGGTGCATTGACTTCCCTGTACTGGAGATGGGAAGAAGAGATTTATGCAGGTAGGGCCCAGGACTGTGAGACTGTAAATCTAAGGTCTGCTGACAACTTTGTCCCAGAGTCTGCCTTTGCTACCTAAGGCTAGTCATAGTCTCTCTGAACTCCAACACTAACTTGATCATGTGTGTAATTTTTTGCAGTCATGCTGGAATTAAATTATTTGAGTATAAATATATAGATAAACATATAAATCTCAGTTTGGGAGAATAGCGTAACAGTGTGGATAGCATTTTTTATATGTACCTGGGGAAAAATACTTATTCTGGCTAAAAAAGACAGTGGATATGTGTAGATATTAGAGAACATGTGACTAGAGGAGCAAGTGGTTGTACTGATCATGTCAGAATAGCTAATATTCAATTCACATGTAAAACAACTTTATGTAAACA
This sequence comes from Crypturellus tataupa, assembly GCA_034781795.1. Classification (NCBI taxonomy): domain Eukaryota; kingdom Metazoa; phylum Chordata; class Aves; order Tinamiformes; family Tinamidae; genus Crypturellus; species Crypturellus tataupa. The sequence goes on from JAWLRI010000379.1 coordinate 4,327,759, forward strand.
TGCTACTAAGGGAGCAGGATAAACTTTATCCTAATATGTACCTAAAATGGGGAGTTTAAGAGAACAAAATGGCACAGCTGAGAAGTCCCAGAGGAATGGGCAGAGTAAGACTGCTGCACAGACCATTTAACCGTATGGTGAAGTACTCTAATTTGGCTGTGCTCAGCCTGTCTGTGATCTTATTTTGCATCATGCAGGCAGGTGAAGAAGAGGCTTGTTTGCTAATTAGTGTTATGATTTGAGATGCACAGCTGTAATGAACCGCGAAATGGCAGTCACAAGTGATATTCCTGCAACCCCTGTATGTCAGCCTGATGAGACGGCTGCACTTTGTCAATATCAGCAGGTAAAAAGTCCCAGAAGAAAAATACTAGATGAAGTGAGAAGGGGTTATTTAATAGAGGGCAATTAAGGAGAGTGATAGCCCTAATTATGCATGCAACGAACTGCAAGTGGAGACACCAGCTTGGGAAGACTTTTAGTACAGTGGTGACAAGACTTATAGTCTGCATTAGATTCTGGCTGTTAAGCATGCTGCAAGGCAAACATGTTAACTCAGAACATTGGAAAGCTATAGAAAAAACCCTCCAGAAAATAGCAATGGCAAGAGCCTTTGAGGACATCACCAGCTGGAGCTGCTGTTGTTCACTTCATTGCATTATGGGAAACACAGATGTGAGGCTGCATTTTACGCCAGAAGCTATGATGTCACCACTTTTAAGCAAGCCCATCAAGATGACATACAGCACACATGCATAATTTCAGGTATCAAAACAATACAAGATGACTGGCAGCGACAAGGACACTCTTTCATGACATTTTATTACAGGTAAGAACCTACCATAAGCCCTTGGCAGGGCTGTTTGTTTATTCCAGTTCTTCAACATCCACCCTTGTTTTCTTTATTCTCCATTCCTTCACTAATGGGTGATTTTGCAGTCCATCTCTATGACAATATTTCATTAGTAACATATTATCATACAGAAAGATCTGTTAAACTTGCTCTAATCACACACACACGGAATATTTGCTTTTTTAAATCTTTCTGTGATCTGGATCTACAAATTGCAAGAGAAATACTACTCCATTTTTAGTCTGAATAGCTATAGAAAATCAGTAGGGAAGCATCAGCATGCTCTCAATTTATGTCTAAAATACACTTTTAAAATGAAGAAAAGGTTTTGCAAATCTAGATTGCAGTTTGGTGTTACATGGTAATTACTGCAGTGGTTGGAAGTGTGTTCTTTGTTTCTCTCTTCTGCTGATCCTGAACTTGCTGACTACCTCTACATGGATCTAATTCTAGAACATAGCTATAATTTGATCACAGTAAACTATAGCCTGTCACAGAACCACAGAGTGGTTCAGCTTGGAAGGGACCTCCAGAGATCATCTAGTCCAACCCCCCTGCTCCAGCAGGGACACCCAGAGCACATGGCACAGGGT
>JAWLRI010000379.1:4329304-4348827 GCA_034781795.1 Crypturellus tataupa
AAGATCTCCAGAGAAGGAGACTGCACAGCCTCTCTGGGCAGCCTGTGCCAGGGCTCTGTCACCCTCACAGGAAAGAAATTCTTCCTCACATGGAGGTGGAACTGCCTGTGTACCTGTTTGTACCCATTACCCCTTGTTCTGTTGTTGGCCACCACCAAGAAGAGTTTGGCCCCATTTTCTTTATCTTCTCCCCTCAGGTATTTTTACAGATTGAGAAGAGCCCTTCTCAATCCTAAAGCTAATCTCATATTTATGTAAGAAAACAAAACAAAAAAGAGCTACCTTTATTTCTTTATTCCAATCACTAAAATCTTTCATATATTCAATCTTCTATATATTTACTTTCAAAGAATGTTTGAAGTATTTTGTTCTTGAAGATATTCATAGAGACTAAATGATGGTTTGATGATACCTGAATAGATAGTTGAGTTTTGAACTAAAATTAAATTGCAGTAGGCAACTTGTATTTGCTCAGTAATTAAATATGAAAGTCATATTTGGACATCAGATCTTTAGAAAAATCAGTTTAGGATTTAATCTCTGAACTTTATATTTTAATTGTATGAGATTCTGAGTTTCTATTAATTTAAGACTATGAAAAGACTATTGCAAATATAAGTGTAGCTGTAGGTTTCAGCACTGCACATCTCCAGCCTTTTCCCAACTCCTTCTTCCGAAATCCACTAAGAGAACATTTCAGAAAGATCATAACAGTTCACCAGCGGTATGTAATACAAAATACCGTGACTTTTGGATGAAAAAAATATACTATCTGTGAAAGTGTTAATATACAAAGGTGTGTTTGTCTTGCAATCCAAAAGTCTGATTCAAGAGTTGCAAAGAAAATATTCTACAGGAAAATGAGATTTTTCTTTTCAAGTGAGTAATATAAGGGATATAAGAGCTGTTTCAAACCAAAAGGGAAAAAAAGCCCACTGAAATTCCGATGACGCACAGGAGCATTATGACATGACAGGAAAAAAAAAGGGGTGGAACATGCTTTATGAAGGTCTATTTATAGTTGAAACACTTCTTATTCTGCAGCCTAGCTCAAAAAAGGAGACCCCAAAGGAAATATAAAAAAGAAAAGTCTTCTGATAAAACTGACTTTTTTTTTATCCCCTATGGGAGTAAAATATCCACAGAAAAGTTGTTCTTTACAGTTATATGAGAACTCATAATCAAGATTAACATGAAGAAGAAATTGTTGACTATTATCATCAGGGACAGAAAACCATTACCTCTCATTTAATTTCATCTCTGCGCATATCTTTCTTTCTCCCTGTACATTCATTAATTTGCAAGATTATTTCCTAGCATAAGGACAACAACAAATTTTAAATCCCCCTTCAATTGCATTCAGACACCACATTTTGTCTGACATTAAAGAGGCTTTAAAAATTTTATATGTCTAACCCAGAGTGAATTTCAAATAATTTTGAATGAGAAATTCCCATGGGTTTATATGAAAGTTGTAATCTCAGTATTTTCTTTAGATGTACAAAAGCTAGGTAAACCTTTTCTCATGGAGTTTATTCAAGATCATTAATCAACTACATTATTTTTTGCAGTCCCATGATGGAAATGTGCCTACAAGGTGTATGACTTTTGTACTCAAGATCAAATTTCTGTAACAATTTTTTTCTTTAAGGACCGATATATAATACAGAAAAAAAGTATTATTTCATTATGGACTTCAACAAATACTACTTCAATACATTTTTACACATCTTTCCAAGCACAGATACAGACAAGAAATAAAATTGCAACTCTTGTAACAGCTCAAAAGAAATCTCTAGGTTGGCAAGTTTAAAATACATAGAAAATCAAAAAATAGAGTATGACTCTGTCAAGGAAAATGGTGCAATAACAATCTATATAGCACACGTCACTAACCGAAGCCTGTGAGAAAACCTAAGTTTGAACGCAGACTCCTCATTTACTACCCACATATACTTAACATGAAGAAGGAACACAGGCCAGCACAGCACCAGATTTAGTTGAAATGCTTTTGGGCAACTGCCATAAAGACAGAAGCACTGGCTGTGATGTCTGTGGTTAATCTCACATACAGATTTATCCAACAATTTAAGTAAGCGACATCAATGAACCTTATATAGAGTTATAAGAGTTATAAATGTGAGTCCATCAATTATGTTCACTGCTCTGGTAAGGCAGCACGTATGAGCTAGCATGTTTTCCTACCTGCAACTTAAACCTTAATTGAAGTGATCAGATGGTTAGGTCTCAGGCCGCGTTGTTCGTACAGCTGCATAGCACCGGGAGCATAGAAAGGTGGTCTTCCAGTGGAGCTGGTGATCCTTTGTGGTTACAGAGAACAAATGGTCGTAATCACAGAGCAGCTGTGAGTGGCACATGCCTCTAGAGATCACTTAGCTCAGGGTAGGCTGCTCAGAGCCCTCTCTAGTCTGGTTTTGAATATCTCTGAAGATGGAGACTCTCAACCTCTCTGGACAATCTGGATCACTACCTGAGCACCCTCACAAGAGAAAAGTATCAAAAAGTGGAAATTCTTGTATTTCTGTTTGTGCCTATTGTCTCCTACACTGTCGCTAGTCTTCACTGACAGAAGTCTGGTTCCACCTTCTTTATTCTCCCTGATACCTGTAGAGGGTATCTACATGCTGACCACATTCCTCTGAGCCTTCTCCCTTGCAGTCCCAGCTCTGTCTCCCCCAAACTCTTAACCATCTATGTAACTTTTCTCTTTCTGCACTTTCTGCTGTGCAGGGGAGCCGAGCACTGGTTACAGCACTGCAGACATGCGTCATCAGGACCTAGTAGGGGGCAAGAATCACCTCCCTCCACAGGCTGGCGATGCTGCCTGCCTAATGAAAGCCAGGACTGGCCACTTTCACCATATGCATGCATGGACTTGTGCATTTCCCATTCGTTTAAATGTTCTCTAACCTGATTGATTGACTTCTACCAAGTGCAAGTGTTCCTTAATCCAGGCTTTCCCACTGGTCTCACGGGCATGGAATTGCTGACAGCAATAAAGAGTGCTGAGGGCAGTAAGGATTGAGGTGAAGAAAGCATTGAATACCTCTGCTATTTCCATGTGCTGTGTTAGCAGATCCCCTGCCCCACAGACCCACATCTTCCCTAGTCTTTCTTTTTGCTGAGGATATACTTGCAGAAGCCTGCAAATGCTGCAAAGGGAATTGCTTGAGGTCATGACGATAGAGAGCCCTACGACTTTATGCCAGAGCTGACCCAGGCCCTGGCAGACTCTAGGACTGAGGCACTTTCAAAAGAGATAAATGTATTTATAGCCAAGGACAAGCCACATTCGTTTGGTTCTGTTTTTTGGCCATGATAGAATTTTTTTGTGGGTATTAGCTATGCTAACATTAATGAACTGGTTTGGAGCAATGGTGCTACTTAGAAATTAATCTCTTGACAGTCTCCATTTGCTGAGGCAAGGCTCGGTTTCCAAAGCATTTTTGATTTGTTCAAAATAGGTTCCTTTTGCAGAAAAATAAGCAAAATGCTTTTCCAGAAATGCTCCCGTCCTTAATGGAAACATTAAGATCCAAACCACGATATGGGCTGCACCATCTCTATTCCCTCCAGAGTGCACCACAGTGTTTTTCTTCAGAAAGCTTTGTGGCACATGTGCAGTCAAAACACTCCGTTCAGGCCACAAGACAAAGTCTAATCTGAAGTAAACTTCCAGCATCACATGTAACTGATATGTGAGAAGCCTCAGCACAACCTGCTTTTGTTTACTGGTGCAAGCATTTACACCTAATTGCTTGCTAAATTCAACCTAGCAGTTGTGGAAATTACAAATAAATCACAGTAATATAAAGAAGTCTGTAACTTAGATCAAGACTCATTAGAGCAAAGATGTGAAATAAGAGCTGCAGGTTTTCTTACCAAGCTCAGAAGCAACAAATAATGAGTGTGCTTTAGAAAGAAACTTTAGAAAGTTAAGAGAGATTGGCCAATTTTCTAGCTTCTGACTGTTGTTTTGCTGATTTTTTTCAGAAGCAAGTTGATAAAAACTACCAGGTTTCTTTTTCTTTTTCGGCCAGAGTAGAGAAATATTTTATTCAAAGCTGTGTATCTTTGAGTTGTGTGAAGTGAGAAAGGTTATAGTCAGTGTGGAAGATCACATGGCCCGAGACTCTGCCTGAAAATCAGAAATCTATAAATAGACTTTCTAGCTTGTATGTTTTCAAAGCTGTATGACAGGGAGGCTTTGTGCATTACTGTTTGTGTGGCATAGGTGGATTTAAGTGATATGTCAATTTACGGCCAAAACCTGGCAATGAATAAAATTTTATTTTTGTGAATTCTTCAGGAATCCAAACACTGATTTTTTAATGCAGTTTGGGAAACAAAATGATTGGAGGGGGATGCCAGGAGTCAGAAAATCCATCTCCTGTGACTTTAGAAATATTTTCCTCTTCTATGTAAATTTCTTCTTCTATAAAATAGCTATAACATATGGATCTTCTGAGATCATGATTATACTTCTATTTATTCTATTTAAAGAATACTATATACCGTCTATGATTTCACAAATTTGATGTTTATGTGTTTTTAATAACAATGTACCAATGTATGCACATAATGTAGGTATGTTCAGAATCATTATTTTTTATAACCGTAATAGCTATATTATTGTTATGTTTATTCTCAAGACACGATTTGAAGTATTTTTTTAAGATTAATCGTGGTAAGCAAAGGTGATAATATAATAAAGCAAAAATAAAATAGATGTAAGAAAAAAAATCAACTAATCTTACTTCCCCTTACTTCCCCTTACAACGAGAATTAAATCAGAGTGGTTTACCCATTACTGTGGTTAATATCCTTCCTTAGGTGGGGAGACAATGCACAAATATTCAGCAATGTTTTCTCTCTGATGTACTGTATTAACTGCACTTTCCTGTTTGATGACAACATATATTATGTCTCACTCTGCTACTTCCTAAACCAAAAAAACATGGCTTATGGGAGGTATTTGAGGTTGTATTACTATATCTTTGTCCTATTCCTGTATTCTTTAATTAGTCAAATGCTACTAATCTATTCTGGATAAAGTATACTGAGTTACAGGGACTTTTGGTCTGACCCAACATAACTGTTGTTTTATTTATTGATGTTATTTTTTTCCTTTACTTTCTGTTTCATTTATTTATTGTTATTGATCTTTATTTATGCCTCACAATGAAGAAAAGAGACAAGAATTTTTGTCAATATTTTTTTGCCAATGTGTCAATATTAAAAGAACATCGATTTACTGGAAGAAAACCTGCTAATCATTTTAGTTTCTTTGCAAAAGCAGAATTCCCAGTAATTCAGCATGGAATCCCAGGTACCATTGCTATGCAAATCATCTTTCCTCTACTTGGATCCTACCCAGATGAATATGTTCAATTATCAGCAAGCTTTTCTTTCACCATTTCTACTCTACCAGCTTCCAAGAACACCTTCCTCTGGCTTGGTTTTACCTGTATTTTGGCAGTACCTGAAGACTTGTACGACCTTTAAAGAGAGATGCTACTTGTTCTGAACTGTTCCACCCTTCTCCCTTATTTAAAGCACATTGGAAAATTAATTTCTTTAATGACACTTAAAAAAGAAAACAGTCAACTTCATTGCCCAGATATTGGTTTTCTTTAAAATATAAATGGAAGATGGGACGAAATGTTGGAGGGAAAAAGTGTAAGAACTCCAGAAGTGACTGTGGAGATTGATATGGGGGAGAAGAGGGGAAGAAGGTAGAGAATACAATTTATCCTACAGAAACCCTGCAATTAATACATTACACATCAGTTAAAGTGTGTGGCTAAGCCTTACCTTGAAGTGTATTGAAATCTCTTAGTGCAGAGTAGGTAGGCAGTCCCTTTGCCCTGCAGGGCTGGAAAGGGGTTCGCCTTTGGTTCTCCCTCCTTTCCAACCCAAAAGTAATGATGAGGTAGAAAGAAACAAGTGTAAGTTTGCATTCTGACTTACAGTCATCACAGCTGAACAGAAAAACTGATGGCAAAATTTTCATTACAGGTTTGGAGCTTTAATTTTTTTTTTTTTTCTGTGAATCAATGTATATAATACATGAAACATCATGCCCTCTTTCTCTGCCTCTCTCTCCCAAGGATTGCTTTTTTTTTCTCCTTTTACTTTCAATACACTTTCAAGTGTATTTCTACAAGTGAATAAATAGAGACACATGTGATTTTGGGCAAAATGAGTTTGGTTTAATATCTTTTTCCATGTGTCAGCTTTAATAGGTCCCTGTTCCTGAGAGCAGAGATGCTAGCTTTCACATCCTTCACTGATTTCAGGTTAGATAACAACATTCTGACTGTAGCTTAAAATGGATACGATCTGCCTGAAAATTTCACAGCAGTTCTCCTTCTGCCTTAATCTTCTATCCTAGAACACCATTACAAAGTGATTCTGCACCGTTAAGAAACTACTGGACTCTATTATACAGGTGGTAGTGTTTCAGTAATTGGCTAAGTGACCATATCTGTACGTGTCTATGTTTGTGTGAGTATCTATGTATATTTGTACAAAGAGAGCATAAGAAAAATTCCTTCTTTGCTTTGTACAAAGATTCAGGAAGATTTTAATTGGCTTATTATGGAAATTATAGGAAAATTATGGAAAAGTTTGAACAAATCATGATTGTAAAGATGTGAAAACTGCATTTGTAATCTACAGTAATAGTGGTACTGAATATTTCTTTAATATCAATCCTTCCCAGCTAGTTCAGCATTTCCAGGGATTGCTGAAAGATGAGAGCAACGTGCAGAGTAACAGAGAAATGCTGTGGGAGTGAATAAATCTGCATGACCCTGGACACGTTCCAAGCACTATTCCATAATGCGCTCTGGCAGCTGCTGGCAGATATCAGATGCTCCTTGAAAGTCACCTACGGGAATTCGGAACCCACAGTACCACCGTGTACAGCTGGTTGCTGGAGCAGCCCGTGTGTTGGCCATTCGGATTGCCAGTGCGAGTCCCGCACTTCGGTGTCCCTTTGCGTGGCAGCCAGAGCATGTGTAAGTCATATCATATCCCACAAAAAGAGCATTTGGAAACACATCAGAATGTTCAGAGCGGAGAGGATAAAAATAAAGTAGAGTAGTTTTTAATATGGGAAGAGTAAACAGAAGGGATGGGGGAACAAAAAGAGATGAAGAGAAAAAAAGGAAACAGCATATTTTTTTTCAAGGAGAAGTCAGCTGACTGTAAGTCAGCTGACAATTTTTAGGAACCTCAAAAGAGGCTGTAAGATTTCTTTGTGACCCTTACCACAGGGCACTGCTTATTAATTTAAATTAAACTTCCCTAAAATTAGTATAATCCCCTGTTTCTGAAAATTTTACCCTTCCATCTGGGCAAATCCTCTCAGATTCTCCCTTCCTAATATCACCTGTCAAGTGGTTCCTTCCCAGCTTGTAGTCAAATAGGTCTGCCTAGCTGTAAAGGGCCATAAACCATCTGCTTACAATCCATCAATGTGGTCCTCAAGCAATATGATTAATTTTGAGAACTGGCAACGGGATGTTAGGAACTATGTGATGACCGAAAAAGTTAATTGGTAGAGCTTGGTTTACATGCATCACCGAGAATTTTTTTTTTTTTTTGGTATTGCTTTCCCCCCTTTTCAGTGTAATTTTAAGTGTTTATACTTAGAAGAATAATAGAAATTAGTAATTCATCCTAACAAAAACTGGCATACATATATATATATATATATAAACAAAAACAAACTGCAGTTTACGGTACATAAACATAAAGCTTAAGTATCTATGTCATATCTATAAATTTTATCCTTTTCTTTTTTTCTGAGGGTGGTAGTGGTTTCCTTTGTTTTGTGTTTTAAAACCTCCAACACTCTGCATTGCCAGTAAATAAGGGAAAAAAAGATGGACAGAGTTGCCAAGGTACTAACGGGAAGAAACTTGAGCCTCCTGAAGGGAGGAGGGAGGTGACCTTGAAATGTAACTCCTACTTATGATGAGTGGATTTCAACGAGGAAATGTTCTGTGCTGTAACAGAATATGCATCTGTCTTTCAAGGTTTTTTTCTTAAAAAGTAATGCATTTAGATACTTCTTCACTCATTTCTTTTTTTCTTATAAATCACAAAAATACAGTGAAACCAGCATACATTGCACTGTAATTTCATACATCTGGGTGCCAATTCATACATCTGGGTGGTTTTCTGAGAATGAATCGAACAGGACCTTTGCATATGTGTTGGACTTGTGGATTTGATATTCTCATGTAATATGAAAGGAAATATCACGAATAATATACAAATCACTAAAGTTTACGCTGTGAAATAAGAACTGCTTTGCTCAACTGCATTTCATTCCCTCTTTCCTTCTTTCCTTTCTTCCTCCCTTCGTTTCTTCCTTCCTTTTTTTGCACAACAAATGGCCATCTTTTTAAAGGGATTTTTATCTCTTTCTTGAGGATTATTATCACCTGTAATGATCATTAAACAAGGAACATGTCAGTCAATTGCCACACAGTGTGACTAAATATTACTGAAAAAAAAAGGAATGGTAGTGATGGTAGTGCTTGAAAAGTATCTTGATCATTCCAGAAGTAGGTATCCCGTAGTAAGGGGAATTAATATGGGCAGCTATAAGCTTTGGGAGCAGAAAGCATTAAAAATTTAGTTCTCTGCTTTTGTAACAACATTCAGGGTAGAAGAGGTGACATATTCTTACGCTCCATGGAAATATATTGTCTATGTCCAGGCAGTGAAGGATTGTAAAAGATGTTTCAAAGTAGTTGTACATAATTTATGTGGCAACCACTATCCTGAAACAGCTGGACACCATTTTTCAACTAAGTCTATTTAAGGCAGCATTTTACGTTTAAGGACTATTAAGTAAGTAGGCTAAAAGGAGTGTGTATCAAACTGGTAGAAAATTCTCTTGAAAAATGTAGGATCTGCTCCAGTGTAACAAGCAAACCATGGTAATGTATTTAGCAGATTAAACAGCTGTAAACTCATTTAAAACGGTCTCTTAAGGAGAAAAAATATACTTGCTTGCCTTTGTACACTTCTTAATATATCACATATTAACATATAAACACATATAAACATTTTCCCAAAGTGATAATGAATAGAATGATAGAATTGCAGATACAAGTTTATCTTTGTATTCATTGAGGCCTGATTCATATCTCCTTGATCTGACACCTAATCTAACGCATGCTGTGTCTCTTCATAGTGTGTTTCCCTTCAGAAATGTGAGGAGGACCAACCCCTCTTGTAAATTTTGGTGGTGCAAGATGTTCACATGATGAAGATGATTTTTTTCCTCTCTTCCCATTCTTTAGTCATCTTACCCAAAGACTAGCATTGTATCAAGATATCAAGATAGCCATGCTGTCTTTCTTAAGTGTCTGCTTTCATGCTGTGCTTAATAATCCTCTAGAAAAATTAATTTATTTTCAATAGTTACTAGAGATTTTTCCTTTAAAAGCTTTGAATGATTTTAACTAGTTTCTTAGTTAAGACTTGCACTGTAAATCCAAGTATAAGGAATTCTCCAGGTATACAAGATGCTGACAGGAACTACAGATGAAAACTTTTATCTACTGTATGCTTAAACATTAGGGATTTTCAGAGTTTTTTTGCTTTATCATACATTGCCAACATCCAAGACTAGATTTTTATTCCTTGTGCCTTCAGGCCAAGAGAATAGTGCCACAGACGACCTTTAAAATGCACTGTAAACCCTAATTTGATAATATATGCTCAGGGATAGATGGATAGTCATTTTCAACATTAGTAGATTCATCCTATTGCTTGTTATTATGTTATTTGGGAATATTTTTCCTGTTCACAATTATAGAATAGACATTTTAGAAGCAAAGCATTTCATGCTTCAGCTGAGGTAGTTAGCTTCCTGTAGCAGTCTCTGCCAGAAGTATACATTATCTGCAGTTTGGATCCACAAGGATGAGAGTGAATCAAGCGTTACATCCCTTACATGTCAAACAATGGTGCAAAATATGGGGCAACTGGGCAAAATCTAGCTTTTTGCAATATTCAAGAAGTCACATCAAAGAAGTTCCTCCTGGTCACCTCCCCCACAAACATACACCACCAGGAGGGCTGAGCACCATCCTTTCCCTTTAGGAAAGTCAGTTACAGGGAGTTCTGCTTGTTATCAGTGACTTATAAGTCAAATAGTGTCCAGCAAGCCTGAAATATTTTATTATTGGTGAATTATGCTCAGCAAAGGGAAGGCAAAGGAATTTTCTATCTCTACAGAGAAAGGGACAAATCTTGACTGAAAGATGGCATGGAAGCTGGACAGCAGTAAGTGTTTTTTGCAGTCATGTCCTTTGTGCTTCTAGGGCTTACGCAGGCCAAGTTAGATACGATTTTGTCTAGGACAAAAAGCCCTCTTAGGCCACCCCCTTTGTGTTGTGGAACTACCTACTGTTCAGCAGGTATGAAACGATTCACTCTTCAACTCCAGCTCTAAATTTACAAGCACTGCACGCTTGTAAACCCTCATCAGCCCCGTGCAAACTCTTCAATGTAGAAAACAGAGATTCTCTCTGTAAACGTCCCTCCGTAGCCACAGCTCCCCAAGTGGTGGGCCCTTCCCACAGGACACTCCAGCTCACTTTTAAGCTGTTTCAGTTGTTGTTTCAGCATTTTGTTGAGCATTGTTCAGCTGTTATTTAATTCAGTTCAGCGTCTGTACTTGATTCACATCAGAGACGTGAGTAGTCTTCTTGGATATCTTTAGGTGTGTGCTCTGTTGAGATACTTTGTAATAAAATGAACAGATGTGAGTAGATAAAAAGGTAGATAGAGGGATCAATCTTTCCCCAAAGTCTTCTATAAATGTAGAAGAGAAATAATAGGTAATTAAATATAATGTCATGTCATGCCTAACAACACTTTTGAGTAAAATATTCCAGTCGGGAACTATCTTCCCAGATCTCTTATTCAAATAGAGACCGACAAATTATAGCATATGCTCAATCAATAATGATTTTCCTGCGATATTTTAAGATGATTCCAGACAATAGAATGTTCAAGACATTTCCATTAATTTAAATGAGAAATAGGTAAGAATTTAAAATATCTTGAGATTTCCATTCCAGTTGCAATGTTGAAAAGGCTTGATTTCTTCTCTGACAGCTGCTAAAATATGTTATAAAGTCAAACCTTGATATTTGATGGGACTTCATGTTCCATCTCACAGCTGAAGTCTGTGACCTCTTTTCACTGGGGCTGTAGGTCGAGTTTGGTGAGCATGCTCCAGTCCAGTAAATTATTGCTTGAGAAGACAGTGGTGAAGTGACATCTTCATACATACTGCCGCCAGACAGATACTTGGCTTGAAGTTGGAACTGAGAAGAGAACAGTTACAAAAGAGGGAAGTTTCATCTTTTCCATGGAGTACGTGAAAGCAATGTTTGACAGAGCACAGAAAGGGAGCAAGACTGGGTTGACAGAACAATGCGAATCCCCTTCTTTTAAGGGGAAGTCACAGCACCCACTATTCACTTGGGAACAAACTACTGCAAAAACACATCAGAGAGCACTCAGCATTTTTTCTTCACTTCTTTGTATAAAACAGGCCAAACACAAACATACTACAGTGAATAGATTCTACTTTCTTCGGTTAAAACTTTGAAAGCTTTGGGGTCTTTTAGTTTAACGAGCTTTATTCATTATTGGTTAATGGCTGCCAAGTCTTCATTAGCTTTGACAGAAGAATTCCTCATAGTTAAATCGTACAAGGAGAACCTGTCCCCCTGCTTTTAGGGATAAAATAATGTGAACAGGAGTAGCAGCGGTTCAATTAGGAACACTGGCAACTTATTCAGAATGGCAGCATTTCCTAGAAGCAAAGAGACTGCTGGCACTGAAATGTCTTTTGCAAGGGAGAAATGTAAGGTTCTTTATACAGTCTTGTAGAAAACCATGAAAAGGGAAAAAAATGGGTAACCAAGTTAGGAGTCTGAAAGCACAGCACAAAATCTTCCTTAATATAGAACTGTGCTGAAAGACTTTTCTCCTCATGAACAGCAAGAGCTTGCTACACAATCAATATATATACCATTTGTTGTTGTGTCAATATATTCTTTTAAGTAAAAGTCTATGTCTTTTTTCCCCAGTGTTCCCTCTAATGTTCCTCTATTCCTGTTTTGTTTTTTTTTTTTGTTTTTTTTTTTTTAAGAGTAGCAAATTTCTTGATTTTCTTGTCATTTCTTTCCCTGTTGAAAGTGTGAGTGAATTATGTAGCTGGAGCAAATGGTCAACAATACTTTATAGACAGAGAACAATACTTTATAGACAGAAATAATGTTTTCATAGGAAAATACTGCTGAAGGCTAGGCTCATGAAACAGAATTTATGTGGAGACATCCTCATAAACACTTCCAAACTATGCCTATTCCATAAACGATATGGAAACATTGTAGAGGAGTTTTAATGCAGTGTACCTCACCTCCTTAAAGGATTAAAATTGAGTGAAAAAACAGTTCTTCCAGATACGATAAATATATCTGAATTCTACACTCGGTTTTGAATAAAGGATGTAAAATGTAATTTGCATCAGCTAGGCCTCAAAGAGGAGATTCTGCAGGCTGTATGCTTTGCTTCCCTAGGAAGATGTGCTGTAGGAAGGCCATATGAATGGGAAAAGTTGTTGCTTTGGGGCAGTATGGAATCATAATCACTTACAAGTTGAGACTAAAAAGCATTTAAAATGCTTTTTACAAATGCTGATTAGCCTTCTTTGTTGTAATTAGCACTATTTTCATATTTCAGCAGTGGATTTAATTCTGTCAAATAAATCATTATTTATTTCTAGTTGTTAGAAGTATTACCTAAGACAACACATTAACTAGATGAAAGCATATTTGAGAGAGAACACAGTGGGCTATTCTATGCAGATTTTCTATATGGTGTATGAGCTAGTCAGAAATGGAAGTTTAAGGATTAAAATAACATTTACTCTAGAAATTCATACTTTACAAGTGTAAAGTGTATTTACTTCTGAAAATTGCTTTTATACAAGAATTACCTCATTGCAAGCTATACTGTAACAAAAATAGAATACATAGTAAAGCATGGAATTGAATTATGATTGATTCTTCTAATATACAATAGACCTTAACCAACCAAATTTTACAGTTCAATGTTTCTCAAACATGAAAGACAGGACATGAATTCTACAATGAAAATATCCATGTTTGTCAGTAGTTACCACAAAAAAGGAATTGAGGTACCTTTATTTCCACAAGCAGTTTCAAAACTTATTAATGTGTCTCAGACAACTATATAGTGTAATTGTGGGCTACAGCATCTCTTTCACTAGGTACTCTCAGGCACTTATAGGGTTAAAAAAAATTAAGAGAAAATGGAAAAAAAAATCCCATTGCTCTATCGGAGTCTTTGTTCATTCCTTCTGATTATGGGACTGTTGCACATAGAGTTTTTGAGATGATCAATACTTTAAAAACTCTGGTATGCTTTTTATCATCTGCACTGAGTCGCATAAAAAATAAATGCTCTTTTTTTTACCTGCATCTGAACCAAATCAATAGTTAAGGTAATAAGATCTTACTGTTTGACAGATCATGTTATTACACAGGTAAAATTTGGAGGCTTTCATGGGTTGTAAGAGCTTATTCTTGGTGAAGTTAGAATTGCAGGCAATAAGATATTTGTAGTGGAGGGATTTAGAGTACACACTTGTTCCAGGATAGATTGAGTTGAGATGTTCACAGTAACCTTTTGTGACTTAATTCACTCTGTGGTAGAGCAAAGCTATCTATCTCAAGCAGGTCATGTCTTTAATATAAATTTAATATAACTTTAAACAAATATAGACCTACTTGGAAAGCAAGACTCCGCCTTTAAAAAGACAGCGATTAAGATAAAGAGGGATGATAGTTAGGGCAGAAATATACTCTGTAGAAAGGGGAAAAATACATGAATGAGAAAAGTTGGACCATAAGAACAGGATTTTGGCTTTAAGTCCTCTTTATAGACTTCACATTTTATTTCATCTTCTAGAAAATGGTGCTACCAAGGCTTCTTTCACATTCTTCCATAATGGAAGAATTTTACTTGTCACCTAGCACTGTAGGGCTTCGATCGATGTTAGGTCTGATATACATTACTAAAATAATAGTTGTTTTCAGCTATCTCCCTCACTTTCAAAAGAGGTTAAGTAGTTTACTATGTGTATATTGCTCCCAAAGATTTACCTCCCAAACAAGCTTGAGTACAGGATGTTCTGCCATACTCACCTGCGATCTATAAGACAAGACAGCTGCAACTCCCAGGGGTTAACAAACTGCCAAACATGCTCATGTGGCATCCGTGCTCCTGAGGGTGCCTTTCAACAAGTCTGTCGGGACATATCCTGGCAACTCGGCTCAGGACGCAGTGCAGATGCTTCCCACGTGGAACAGAACTCTTACGTACATACAGAACATACCCAGCTGGGTACCCAGATCATGTTACCCATTTGTACAATGTCTACAGCTGACTTCCTGCAGTGATCATGACACCAAGATAATCAAAGGAAAGAAAACAGTTTTGGGTTTGAATGAAATACTTTCATTCTATAATTTGGGTGTTTACAAAATTGGGGAAAACAAAGCTTTGGCCACTTTTTGGAACTCTTCTTCCACACATGTTTTTAGTAAGAGTTGGTGAGGCTCCTTTTCTTGCATGCCCGTTGTCTTCTTTTTGTTTTATCTAATCTTTTAGAATCAGGGAAATCAGGGAAAATAGGGTAGTTACAAAATTGCAAATTCGTAAAAAATTGTATATGATGTGAGCTGAAGCAAGAATCTTGACAGTAATAGTAAAAATATGTATATTAAAGATTGGAGGAGATATGAGACTTTTTATCTCAAGTATTAATGAAAGGGAAACGAATGTAAGAAATTACAGAGAAAATGTTTTAAACATACCAATGAGATGTGAGCTGACTTAAAAGCACAAATACAACCACTGAGGCAGTCATTTCCTAATTCTAAATTGCATTTTAAGATAAAGACAGGAGGGAGTAAAGGTAATAGGCTCATTCCTTTCAAAGGCATGAACCAAGATGTTATGGTCAGGTTCACATGCAATGCATATCTTAGCAGTCTGCAGTCACTTGTGATGTTTCTAATAGCATTAAAATACACAGTCTAGTTTTCACTTAATAATTTTGCTAGGCTGACAAAGAAGAATCACTTTCATTATACAAAGATGTTGCAATTTATTTTAAATGTACCTATCCTCCTTAATCATAATCAGTTGAATTTCTCTGCAAAAAAGCAAAATTCCTAGCAGTCAGGGAAGCATAGGAATGAGTTTCAGCAAACCTGGGATCTACTCTAAAAGTAGTGCTACTTGCTTGCTAAGTGTCTTTAGGGAAATCACCAGAGTCATTTTCTTCATGTATAAAGTGTTTTCTGAGCTAGGGCTGAGAAGTTTTACAGGAGACAAGTAACACTGCATTAATGAACACTTTGATCCAATCAGAATGTCAAAAAAGTTTGAAGATATGTTCTAAGTTAAATTGTTTTCTGCACTAACAAATTATTCTAATACTGGAAAAGCAAAAGAATTGGTCAAGATAAAACTATGCAGGCAAAACACCACTACAATGTCACTATGCATTATGAAATATGTCCCTTCATTACTTTACCGTTAAAAAATGGGAAGGCTGTAAAGATCACTCAATCCTTTATTTAATTTGCAAGCTTCGTATTTTGAAAATATGCAAAAAAGGTAACCTCTTTTTAGTCATTTTGCCAATCCAGTATGTTGGCTGGCTGAGCTCTCTCTGCTAACTGTAATATATTGCTTTGTAAAATAATTATGCATTAAAATCAGTCATTACTAGTATCTACAATGCTGAAGAATTAGCTTGCTTAAAGAAAATATTCAGAAGCTAGTTTCTTGCCTCATTGATTCACAAGCAATGGAATGCGTGTATAGAAGAAAAAGATGCTAAATATGACCGAATATGTAAAGGCAGAAAAGACTATACAATAAACTTGAATCAAACATAAAAAAATGCGGTAAATCTTAGTCAGGTTTTGCAATTAGCAGAGGTTCACAGGGAGAATGATAATGAAAGTATGACAGTATTATTTATCTTTTTAAATGTTTTTTAGAGATGGACAATATTAGTTTGCAGTGATGCTTCCCATTAGGTTTCACTGATATATGTGTTTTCCCGAAATTTTAATTTTCCCTAACCATTAAGAATTATGTTCATATTTCAGTTCTGCAGCAATATGTATCTGTCATTTTCTACTTGAGTCAATGAGGAGTTTATTCTATCTTCCCCTCAGTATCATACTTAGTCATGTACTGCATAGCAACATCTTATTATGATGATTCTGAAGTATATGGATAAAATCCTATCAGGAAGACTTCTTTCATGGACAACCTTCTGGCAAAAATTTGAACCCTTAAAATATCAGTACAAATTTTAGTATGTCTAAATATCGTGAAATTACACATCTCTTGTGTGAATTTGCATGAGTGGAGAGATAATCCTCTAGATAGTGTAAGAAAAGAAATTAGTCAAAACACAGTGTGTGCTCTGAGCCAATGACCCAATATCATCTGATATGCACGTGAATGTTGCTTCAAAAAACAACAGTCCAAATCTGAACATTTTCTGATTTTTTTTTATGTAACTGCATAAGTGTACATCTGAAATATCACACTATTACTGCAAAAGTCAGTGGTGATACTATCTGTGTTTAGGAAGAATAATACTGAAATGTTGTTGAACACAAAGACTGCAGTGACCACTAATGGTACTATAGTACTTGCCAGAGATTTTTACTAGGAAATCCAGCAGCTGTTGTAATATGTTATAGATAGATGTGCAGAGAAGGTGATAATAAAGGATGGGTGGGTGCAAAGATAACACTCCATCACTGGATTTTCACAAGAAGTTGAACTGAGTTGTTTGGTAAAGATATAATTTCCCTCCCTTTTTTTTACCACACACTACTGTCTCTGTCTGTCTCGAATTTTCATTTCATACTGAAATCCATAGCTTCCAAGTATGCTTCTTACCATAACTTCTTAGCATGCTTCAAAATATTAATGAAGAATATCTTTGAGTGCTACTAACAATGCATGTCTTTATGTTGTGCTGTACTAGTACAAGGGTTCAGGCAAAGGTATTCAAAAACAGGCATGTGAGTCACCAAGTTTCAGCTCACAGGGACATGACTGCCACTGGAGCACTGAGTAAAATCCCGCTTATTTTACAACATCTCAATGTTTGTTCTCTATTTATGATCATCCAATACGGAACAGACATTCAATTCACCTCAGTTCCTTGTTCTCTTATCACTTTCTTTTTCTGGCAGCACTCCAACAGTTTTTTAAAAAATACTATATATTTATTTAAATCCCAATTTCTAAACTGTGATGAGGTAATAAGGTTTTAATGAGGAACTTCATTATGTGTGCTAGAGAGAACTCTCTCACTGATTATGTCAGAAAAAAAAAAGAGGAATCTTCCCCTCATTACTGGTGTCTTTCATGTAGAAATAACATGAACCTCACAAACTTGTGATGGAAAGGCAGTCAGTTAGACACAGTTTTATTACCTCTTACCTGTTATTTTTAGAACCCACAAATCGGCTTTTAACATGAGTGGTGGAACAGCAAAGACCGAAGAAATTGTTCATAAGTTGGAATTTCTCCAAGGAGAACATCTACAGAAATACTAATACCTACAGGGGATGGAAGTGGAGTACTAAAAGCCAACTAGTATTAAGGCAGGAGACTGTAAAACATGTGTATTGATTTTTTGAACAAATCTTGTAAATCTGACCTGATTTTATTTTTTAAATTAGAATTCCTGATTTGAAAACCTGCAGAAAATCTGGCTTTTCAGGCCGATGATGATAGCTCGCTACTGGGTTAGGCCTACTTGCTACTGCTTATTCGCAGGAGTAGGTATTAATCAATCTGGGGCTTTCATCAGTCTCTGAGGAATAGGTATCCAAGGGGTAGCAGACTAGATTTTGTATGGCTGATACAAAAAAAAAAAAAACAGCAAAAAAAAAGAGACACTTTATTTTTGAAAATTTTGAATCTTGTTTAAAATACATTGCATTTTCATCTAAAGCACCATGGTTTGGTGCAGTGATCTGCTGTTCCCTGTCAGAAAAAGACAGCATTCAGGTAAAGTCCTGTAGGAGGATCCGTAGAAAAACCCTTTCTTAAATTTCATCCTGAAGACCTTTTCAGGGTGCTAGCAAGCTAACTCCATCAGAAAAAGTAAAGACAAAAAAGGAAACAAAAAAGGAAAATCATAAATATTTACACCTCTCTAATGAAGAAGTATGATTCCTGATAATGGTACATTTGGTCAATGAGGGATAATTGTTTTGCCTAGGAGGGATTGAAAAAACAAAGTGAAGAGAGTTGACAGAAGTAAGGTAAAACTGCAATTAAATTAAACTTAAGTCTTAGGGATGCTTTAGGTTGTAGAGATAGGACAATCTGGTAAACTTTCTGTCATTCTATAGGATTAAGAATATATTCAGACAGTATAAGAGGTCTAAACATTCCCTGTATCTCATTGTCCAACACTGTCAAGAAACATCCTTTTGGAAAAGGAATTTCCAAGGTTAGGAAAATAAGTGAGATTCATAAAATATGTGAAGACATTCTAAACCTAAATATTAAAATCTGAATTCATAATTGTATTCTTCTTAGTATCATGTTCATCATATTTTTCATGACTTACCTATCACAGTGCTGTTTGAGAGTTTAATGCTTATTGATTTCTATCTCTTAATCACATAAATATCACTTTTTCTTCAGATTTTTTTCTCAGAGCTCTCAGATTTAGAACTTGATTTAGAACTAGATTTTTGGTACTTAATCTTAGGCTCTTCACTCTTAAATAAAAATTGTCTGATCTGAAGGCTTTCTGAGCACCTACAAATCTTAGTGGTTTGGATGGGATTTGTGTATGTCATTTTATGTGCTTATTCATGAATTTGAGGACCTAAATTAAAAAAAAATAAAAGGTTGTCAAGTTATCTCAAAGATATGTTGTACTAATCACCATGTTGTTACACTAATGCTAGGAACTTAAAAAATCAGATACACTCATTCTTGAGAAAATAATTCTCAGGCTACTCAACAGCAGCTGCTGTGCAGAAATCATTCTAGTCAGTCAACAGGCATTTAAATACAGTATCGTAAATTAAGATCCTAACTTAGTAAGTAATTTGTCAAAAGACAAACCCCAGCAAAGAAAGTGTTTGAGCTCAGTTTTCAGGGAAGATGCGGCAGTGAGTATGTGGAAATGCAAAGCTTCCTGTCTATAGATCCAGCATAACATTTCCTGTGATTCATGACTGCAAACCCCTTTAAATGAGATTACTACCACTAAGCACTCACATTTGAAGGAAGTTTTGAGGTTTAAATGCTTTATGGGCCTTAGCTGCTCCACTAAACATGTTGACTATCTTCATTTCATGTCAGTATTC
>JAWLRI010000379.1:4348927-4404709 GCA_034781795.1 Crypturellus tataupa
TTTTGAGGTTTAAATGCTTTATGGGCCTTAGCTGCTCCACTAAACATGTTGACTATCTTCATTTCATGTCAGTATTCATTTTAAAAGGTCTGTCCTATGCCATAGCTAAAGCTTTTGTGCAGGACTATGTTCAACAGATGTAGGATGTAATCTCTGGCAAAAAGAGGTTGCATTCCTTAATCTTTTGGGGTTGCCCCTTAGACCCTTTCATTGTAGACATTTTCACTTAATTTAACAGGCAGAAATGGTCCATGGCCAAAGCCAAAATCCTACTCAGAGCTCAGGACAATTCTTGCATATGCCTAAACATAGAACTCAGTGTTTCATTTAGGAAGTCAGTGTATGAAATCGCTATCTTCTCATTTATAAGTAAGACAGCATAAGGGAATTCCTCCAGATATATTTGAAGAAAGAAATATTTGATATGTATGTATACTTACATACTCATGAAGTATTTGTCTGTGCAAAGTATTCCGCGTGGGGATATAGTTATAGCTACTAAACAGTTGGGAGGAAAATATACGCCATTTCCTGTATCTTCTGAAGGAAAAATAATAGAATATAAAAAACTTTGCAGTCTCGCTTACACAAGTTGCCAAGTTTTTAAGAATCTAAAGGTTTAATTCATTTTCTATGCTTCTTGGACCCTTGCATTGGGAAAGTTTTCCAGTCTTGAAACTCTATTTAAAAAAATGTTTTTATAAAGTTACTTTTAGGAACTTAAGAGTAGCTTTTAAAGTAAGGTAAGAATGTAGTTAAAATTAAACATTTAAAAAAAAAACTTAGAAGTTTTCATAATTGTGCATCAGACCTAACAGAATGACCACAAATTCAATTTCAAACTCACTGTGTGCATTAATATATCAAAAGAACTCTTAGCATCTGTCAAAACTTTCATTAATGGAAGACCACTAATTTACAGAAGTAACATGTTCTATACATGTTTGGTAAGCTGAAGTTAATATACAGTATATATATAGTAGCATGATATAGTTAAGTCATGTAAGAGACCAGGATTTATTTATCCTTCATATTTTTTGTAGAAGGAGACTCCCGATAAGTCAGTAGGTTTGAATTTTAAGAATACCAGATGAGATCATCAGTCTACAGACTGCATATGATCCATAGCATCATTATATAAGTCCCAATGATTTCTCTACTATGGTCTCTCCCACCAGTTACTGAATTGAGTAAAGGTCACCAACTTGATATATATCTTTTTGTGTCAGTGTATAAAGTTTCTGGGTTTCCCAAACCACTGCTGCCCGCACATTCTGACTCCAGAAAGTCACTCAGGCAATCCAGCACAGGAAAGAGACTCCAGGTTGCATAGGCAAAGGATTGGAAAGAGACATAGTTGATGGAGAATAGGCATACAAAGATGACATGATGTATCTCAGATCTGACAGAATGTGCAAATCACAAAAACAGGTTCCTGTGCCATAAGGTATAGAATTTCCCACCTCATCTAGTTTTTACCCTCAAATATTTTCCTCCAATAGATATATTTTTTCTTAGAAAACATACAATGAACAGAAATTTTACATTTTAACTGCTATGAGCTATTCCTGATAAAGGATTAGACAAGCTCTTGACATTCTCCATAGCTTTGATTTTTTTAGGAAGCCTTTTCTTTTCACCTGTCGTCAAACATCAATAGAGACATCAACATTATCAGGTATCTAATATTCATTCATTTCATTTTCCTGAAAAGTCTTGCTATGTATACTATTGTTTCTACAATCTATATGATGATGGTACTCTTCGTGACATAAAGCTTAAATAGACATTGACATTAAGGGAATGAAGTTATTAGAGATATTTTCATGATACAGTTGGAGATTCTGCGGAAGTGTCAGCCCCTCTTTGATTTCAGTGGTGGCACAAGCCATGCCTTGGAGGATAAAAGAGATTGTTCTCAGACTCCGTATTAGCATTAATGCTACCTCCCTCCAGCAGAACAACCTGCGTTGCTGTATAATCAGTTTATAAAGATAGAGCAGCCTGTTTAATCATACCAAGTGTCAATGCTGACATTTGACTAGATCATGTAGATCCCCAGAAGATTAGAGCCTGTTTTGTTCCATGGCAAGATTTCAGCGCACAGACAGCTCTATAAATATTCCCCCAAAGCTAGACTGTCTAAACAAATTGCTCTGTGCTTTCAGGTGCTGCAGAGTGATGCTATGATACTTAAAACAAGATGCCCAAAAGTAGGGAACATAAGGGAGAGAAGAAAAGGGAATAAATCAGGAGAAAAATCATGGCTGCAGGAAAAATCACAGTAACTGAGGGAGGTGGAAAGATTATCTTTTTAACAGGAAGGTAGTGAGACAGATCATGGGATTCAACATATTAAGAGTCAGTACCCATTCTACTCTGAGCCAAACCTAAAGTTCTTACACATTTTTTTTACAAAAGCCACCCTCAAAGAAATTCAGGGAGATCTTCAGCAGGGGGAAGAGTGTAACATCACATTTTTTTTCCCCATGTGAAACAATATGGTATTATAGGCATGGAAAAAATAATTTCAACATGTGTACATGCACAAAAATATATTAACATCTGTTCAATTAGTATCCTTTATTTCTTCCTGTCCTTCAGTAATATGTTAGCATTTTAGAATGACAGCATTTAAAGATATATGTCTATATAACCAGTAATGAAACAACTCCAATCTAAGGATGTGAGTTCTGCAAACATTTGACTGACTTGCTTACAAGGAGAGTGATGAATAACAAAACTTTCCTCATTAAAACTGAACAATATTCTCTTTTGTAGGGATAAACATAATATGTCTATATATTGCATGTGTGAACATCAGAGACTACTAAATTGCCTCAGTAATTCTTGCCAGTTTTTCATCCACTTCATCTTTTCTTTTCTTTAGTTTGCTCCCAGCTGAAGTTTCCAAAATGAAGTTATTTCAAAAGCAAAAGAGTCATGGTAATAAATGTAAAAATAGGAAGAGATGGGAATAGAGAATTTCTGAGAATCAATTGATTTCCTAAGATAAACAATTTTTACTTATGATAGTACTTTATTTTTCAAAGCATCTCTTTCTCTACTGTAGTCTAGATTTAAAAGATAGCAAAGATAAAAAATGATTATGTTTTAGAGTGACAATGAAGAATATTTGTACCATATAGTTACACTGAAGCTCTATTCTGAGCCTACAAACTGATGCAACTGGAGTAGGAAGGAAGAACTTGTCTAGTGATATCCTTTTCTTAAAGTTCAGGTGTCCATGTTACTGTTTTGTACCTTATCACTGCTATTTTTGTGTGTGTATTTATACTTTTATTCTGCTTTGAATTACAAAAATGCCTCACTTCAACAGTGACCACAGTTTTGATGAGAAATTTTTAAATGGTAAGAAAAAATGTATAGCCCAATGAAAGCGAGCTTTTATATAAGCAGTATATCCTTTTTAAAGCCTCCTTGGGAGGACTTTTTTATTTGGATAAATACAATAAATATTGGTATGAAGACTTCCTGAGAGACCTCCTCAAATCCAAGATCACTTTGTCTTTTTTTTCTCTTGTAACTTCCTGGTCTTTCTTTACTTGGCGAAAGTATATGATATTTCTATCAAGACAGGAAGTGGTTTCAGGATTACTGCAGGCAACATAGTTCAAATAATTTAAGACTCTCTCATGGGTATTTGGGAAAAAAACAACCCTCTCAACCTTTTTTATATTACTATTATTTACAAAAATTTAACACCCAGAAAAGATTAATTGGAAGCACTATTTAAAAACATAGCAAGGTCGCAGAGGATTGCTGCCTCTGTCACTTAGAAATCCTTTATGGCTCAGTCTGAGAGCCTCAAGAAAGATGCATCTTTTGCTTTATGACACACGGAAGCCCGAAGGCTTCATGAGGTGCTCACAAATGAGATGATATCTTTTGATTTAGCTAGTTTGAGCCTACTGAGAGATGCACTTTTGAATTTGCTAGCATTTGAAATTAAGATGGTAAATCATAGCAAAGGTGAAACATTGTGCATATTCATAGGCTTCTCCCTTGAAAGATCTCAGGTTATCTGTTCTACGCTCTATTAAGTGAAGAGGAAAAGCGTGACTGATTTTTCAACGTACGTGAATTTGACACCAGCATGCAGTGATCTCTGAAGTGTTTATGCTGAAGAGAGTCCACGTGAGCTGGACTCAAATGAACACTCAAGGTGCAGCTTTTTTTACTTCAGTATTAAGAGGGAGAGTAGAACAAAATTGTTACACAATCAATGTATACACTTAAAGAGGAAAGTTAAGTGATAGAAAACCGTCCAGGTTGGATTTGCAAAAAACAAATTATGTCAAACCAATTTAATTTCTCCTTTGACAGGATAACTGGACTAGTCAGTGAGAAAGAAGCTGTAAATGTGCTGTATATTGACTTTTGTAAACGTGCTGTATATTGACTTAAGTAAGGATTTTATATTTTTATACTCGTAAGCAAGTATAATGCACATGAAATTATAGTAAATTGGATATATAACTGATTAAAAAACTTCAATGGAAACTGTCTGTGATTTACTATTAAATTAAGAAGATACTTGTGTATTTCTGCAGAGGTGTCTGTTAGGCCTGTAGTTCTAGGTATATATTTCTTATATTTCCTTCTATATTTTCAGTAACATGCTCTGTGATACAAATAGATGAAACAAGAAATGTATAAATGGATACACTGCTGGGGGAGGGTCACAAATTCTTGAAGAAAGAACTAGAGAGGAATTTAGCATTGTCTTAATAAGTTGGAAAAATGAACTAAACCAGCAGTGATATCTAACAAGGAGACATGCTACCTTTGAGAAGGAGAAAACCGGGTGCAAATGCCAAAACAATGCACAACTACCTAGGAAGCACTAATAGAGAAAAAAATCTATATTATGTAGTGGATGACAAGATAAACATAAATGACAAATATTAGAGAACTACATGAACGACAAATATGGAGAAACCAGATCTTTCTTCAGGATAGCATGTGTATAAGACTCGGAAGGTAGTTATTCTGCTCTTCTTCGCACTGGTGAGGCCTCAGGTGACTGCATTTTAAGAAAATGTAGATGGGGCTACTCCAGGGGAGAGCATCAAAACAAGTTTTAGGATGCTTGATATTTATGGAAAGGGTGACAAAATTAAACAAACAATGATATGAGAGAGAGCACAGTAGGTAGCCTTCCACTATAGAAGATGCTAAAGAAGAAAGTAACTAAATGTTCTCCCTGCTCCTTTTGCCCTCCAGGGCAATAACACACTGGCTTAATTTGTAGTGAGGGAGATTTAGGAATATTTGTAAAGACTATAAAGCAGAGAGTGAAACAAGGTACTCATTTATACCCTGTGTTTCATTGGATATTTCAAAAATAATTAGGTATGTGCAAGGCTTTCTTACTCTGCCATTTCTATGATTATTGAAAACATGATTTCTCTCTTTTTGTAAAAAATATATATCTCTGACATACTCAATATTTTAGAATTTCTTAGAAACAAGCATTTTATAGAGATGAAGTGCATAGAATTTTGTACCCATATAAAATGCTGTTTCTAAAATTCTCTGGGATATTAGGGCAAAAGATGAAACATCACAACCATTATAGCAGTGGAAAAAAATGAAACCAAAAGGGCAAATTTCTGTGAGGCATAGATCATTTACACTGCTCTGGTTTTCAGAGAAGTGGTTGACTTTACTCTCCCATCTGTTGCTGACTCTTTTGGGACGATACCAGATGATGCTGGACTACATCTTTTCTTCATCTGATGTTATTTTACACAGTAGGACTACTACAGCTGGGATTGTACACTGCAACTTGGCATATGAGTTCATGGCTTTGATTCTATCTACCCACAAGCACACCTATACCAATTACCTCAAAGCGCTTTGAAACCTGCAGGCTCTTTGTATAATTTATGGCTATGGAGTATATTGGTGAGTAATTATGGCTTGGCACTATATTCTTACACCATAGAAAGAAGAAATAGCAATAGTTGGACATAGTGTACATGCAAGCATAAACTCACACTGATTTTCAGGGGAATTTTGCCATCTTATACCAATGAGGATTCCAGACCTGAGGCTGAATGGCAGATTACTGGAAACACAGTCTGCAGAGAAAGGATCGCTGCAACCTTCCTTTGGCCTGTTTATTTTCTCTCTGGCAGTCCATTACTAATGGTTTTCCCTGTTCATGATGTGAAGTTATTCTTCAGCAAAACAGAAAATCCCCAAGTCCCCAGAAAAACAAATGTGGAGAAAAAATAAATGATTACATAGGACAACAAGAAAAGGGAAGCTGTGGGTCTATATCAAAGCAGGGAACAAGACAGGAAGACGTGGGGATCTTATCAGTGTGTATAAATATTTGAAGGGAGAATGTAAAGAGGACGGGGCTGCCCGGACACAGCTCTGCTCCAGGTAACCCTGCTCAAGTGAGGGTTTGCACTGGATCATCCAGAGATCCCTTAAAACCTCAAACATTCCTTGATTCTGTGACTGAATCTGAGCTGGTCATTCCAGTAACACCCTGCATTTCTTCAGGATGCCCAATGAGCACCTGCTCTATAGGCACGATAAGAGACAGGAAACAGACCTTGGGGCCATCGTGATTTTTCACATAAAGCTGCCACCTCCTGGTGCTGTGGATTGCCTATAAGGTCACGGCCCTGTGGATTTATGAAAAGATCCTGCAACTTGCTGGGGGAAAAGAAGACCAGGGGGAAATAATATTTGTGTGGGAGAAACTGCCTATCTGGAATAATAGAGGTACAAGCATTGGTGGGGTAGGTTAGGGGTAAAAGGAGTAGAAGAGGTACTCCTCTGTGTTCCACCAGCTTAAATTTCTTGAAGCAGATGGTGTAAAGTGGGATAGTGAGAAATCCAGGCATGGCAAGTGTCTTGGTTTTGGGGTCATGCCCATACTGAGGTGGTGCTCAGGGTAGCCGCTCCCAGAGTAATAGCTCCTATCGTGAGTTTTATGGAAGGGCAGTGCCCTTGGAGAGTGTAACTAACTGCAAGGCAGTGGTGACGTCTGGGGAAGCACTGGGGGGTTTGATTTGGTCCCACTGCTCCTCTCTCTTTTTTGTGTATCCTCCACTGCGGGATAGGAAAAGGATGGAGAGGAATTTGCCTACCGTCTATCCCACAGTGCAGGTCCAGCATGTCCTTCTCTCCAAGCAGCAGCTCTGCTCTCCTTACTGTTGGAGACAGGGCACAGCAATACAGAGCCTACAGAGAGCTTGGCCCTACTCAGTATGACATGCAGCTTATCTTCTCTTTCATCTAACATACACAGTGAAACCTACAGAGAAATGTGTGTCCATATTTTTTACGATTTATTTTAGAATAACAATCAAGTTTGCATGAGATCTCAAATATGCAAGGTATTATAGATCCATTAACCCTTGGAAAAAGGCTGTTCTTGCAATACTGCCAATACCAGTTCCTCCCACTTGATCTTTATGTAATACTTAAAAATGCAACAGGTTGAAGGTCCTGTGAATCAATAGAAGTATCAATTGCTCATCTGGCTGACTTTAGCTTCTTCAGAATATGACTATATTAGTAGAGTAGAAGTCCCAGAATGATAAAAATGCATGAATATACATGTGTGTGTGTATATATATCTACATATATATATGTATATAAATATTACTCAGCAAGCCTGTGAATTAAGATGAGGGTAAGAAAATTGAGTAAATTATACTTCCTCAATCTCAGTGACATCATTAAGTGCTCGAACACTTGATTGCAGTGCCTAGCTACTGAACTAATTTTCTTCATTATATTCTTCCATTTTTTTTAGAGCAACAAATTGCAATGAGTGATGGAACAGAAAAATATTACGTGAAATGTTCTTGCATGTTCCAAGATTTCTTAGCACCTGAGAGAATTTTTTCCTCTATGTGTGGATTCTTCAGTGATTATGAAAGGTTCCTGGTATTGAAAAGCACAAACATCAAGATTATCACTTCACAGATCTTCTCGCTGTTGCAAAAAATAGCCTGAGATACAAAAAGTGTTTGTGCAATTTCTGGAAGTAAAAGCAGTTTTCTCTTTTACGGAATAGACTTTTATGTGAGAGATGAATCTTATCTCTTGATGCTGATCAGTGAAGCTCCTACAAACACATAAAGTTTTCAAAAAGTTAGCTAGTTTCTCTCTATAAGGAGTTAGAAAGTATCATTCCATCTAGTGGGATAGAACCAAGATGCTGCTAAAGGAAGATGCAATGAAAAGATCCAGTTTGTTGTCTAAGGCTTTTGTCCAAATAAGGATATGATTATCTGAATGGAAAATAGATTTCATCCAAGTACATGATAAAAATAGTTTTTATTGGAGTAAAGATTTCATAGTATGTCTGGATAATGCAATGGAGGTACTGGAAAGTTTCTCATTTAAACCCTGCCTTCCACATTTCAATATCTGGATTTCACTGGCTGTTAACTACAGCCTGTAGAATAATTATTCTCCAGAGGACAACTGATTTCTCTTCAGTATTTCTATTGTAAAATATTTGCTGCACTTTTATGGAAAATTACATTTTAAAAAATCCTCCCTAACATATCTTGCTGTTCCTAGAAGTTACCAATATCTCCTCCTCCATATTCCCCTAAGACTTCAAATACAACCAATTGCATTTTGTGATTTAAAATAGACCTTAATGGCTAATATTGTGCTAATATTAGCCAGGAGATCACTCCACTCCTCCTATGATTTTGATCTTGGCTCACTCAGACTGGCTGCCTCTATTCTACACAGAATCCCAATGAATTAGGGATCCATTTTGGACAACCGAATTGTATGTGTTGAGTGTCTGATGTGAAGTATAGGCACAATAATAATGCTACACATTACAGTGCAGTTCCTAGGAGTAATTCCACATTCCTGAATCTGAAAGTGTACCCTGACCATATCCTTGTTCTCTGCTAGGACAAGACACAGATTTGCAACACCCTCCCTTCACAAATCCTGTTTTATGCACAAGGGAAACCAGGTAATACACTCAGGATAAGAGCCATTAAATGCCCCAGGCAGGTACTGATCTGGATTATTAGAGATCCATGGTGCTAAGTGTTAGGAACACTGCTGTATACAGCAAAGGGTAAGCCTACACGTAGTTTAAGTAAATAAACTTCTTCTTTTTAAAGTGTTTATCTTGGGAATAAAGCTTAGCAGCCTTTAACTTAGTTAAATAAGTTTTATACCTAAGAAAATACGACCTGCTGAATGAGGAATTGTAAGCAAAACAGTGTAAGAAGAGCTACCCTGAAATAATGGAAAACATTGAACATTCATTCTGTATATCTTAGCGATTAGCCATAAACTTGACTAAAAGGAGAAGTCCTTTGACTTTCAAAGGAAGTCTGAGTTTTTTCGTAGTACAAAGACCTTAAATATGTAGTTGCTCCATCAAAAGAGTCACCGATTCACCCTTATCTTAGAAGACAAGAAAAAAAAAAAAAGGTTGGGGGAGTGAATTATTAGCAGTATTACTGCTAATACTTGGTGGCTTCTTGTAGCCCCTTCAAAAAAAGGTTTTATGCTAACTGAAGAAGGTGACTTATCTCTGGTTGCTCCAGTGTACTTGCAGATTTGTGCTTTGTTTATCCCATGAAGAGGAAATTGAATTAAGGAGAAATTTGCACCATTGCTATCTCAGTTTTCTAATGAAATGAGGTGCAGGAAGGATGAGAAGAGCACTCTGATTCCTGCCGGAAAGATAGCAGCGATAGTGAGCGTGGATTTTGCCTTCCTTTCACTGTTCCACGGATGCAGTTTTTCTCAGGCCCATCTGTAGAACAAAGGCTCTATAACAAGAACCTTTAGGATTCCCTTGAGAGTCTGGAGTCCTAAAAGGGAAGGGACCAACAGTACCAATGAAGAGACAAACAATATCAAAGCAAGCGGGCTGCAGCCGTGCAACAGAATATTTGCAGTTCTCCTTGAGTCACTAATCTTTTAACTGATACAGAGTACTTTTTTCCTGCTAGTGAAGGGCTGGCAGCATGCCTCCACTTTCTTCTGGGCAAAGCAGACTGACGAGAACTAAAGCTCTGAAATCAGGGAAGCGTGGGAGGGACTACGGAGCCTTTGGGCACATGGGACAGAGCATAAGATCAGCATGCAGGAGATGGGGGGAACTGATGCAGACACTGCAGAGCCATGATGTATCACAAATCCTAGGCAGATGTTGGCACCGTTTGCTCCACGGTCAGATCCCTCTGTTGTTCCTTATCCATTTACTCTATTTCCTCAACTACCCGGTTTTTCTTTGCCTGCCTTATAGCTGTTGATATCAGTTTTGGTAAAGCTATTTATACTTCTGCCTTCCTTACTCTTTCTTTTAAAGAGACCCTTCTTTTTCTATGTATCACTTCCAAATGTCAGCCACTGATTAGCATCCTCCTTGGACAAGTTTCTTTTTCACAACATTCAAAATGTGAGACCTAGAGGTTTTCAAGAGGGGCAAGGAGCAAGAAACTCAATTAAGTAATACCATTACTCCTGAAAAAAATCTCTCATTGGGTGTTAACATGCTGTATACCCTTAGCAGTAGATTTTCCTATAAAATCCTATGCCATCCTATCGGATAATAATTTTTTTAAACCTAAAATGTCCATTAGCAGTATCTAAAATACCTTCCTAAAAGTGTCAGTTGAGCCTCAGAAATTTCCTGTTGGAACATCTGCATGCTAGAATTTCTTTTTAAGTCATGTAAAACAGAACAGTTAGCTACTTTCTTCTAAAAAAATAAGCAATATACATCCAACAATGTGTAGAGAAAAATAATAGTGAAAAACAAAAACAAGACATTAGTGAGCTCCCCATATACTAATGCTCAGGATGAAGTAAGCACATACTGAACAGAGCACGAACTATCAGCTGTGGACACCACCAAAGGAGAAAGGTAAAGAGGAAATGGCATTTCCTTTCTCTTAACCTTTCCTTTTATCTTAATATGCTTAGTCCTTACATTTTTGCCTGATTCTTAAAAGTTTTGGAGCAAGAAAACGTTAATTTTATAAAGCCATGAGTGCAATGCTGAGTGCTGGCAACATGAGAACTCCCTTCCCTCCACTCTCAGCATTCATGCACTGCTGTGGTAGAAGAGGCAACACAGCCTTGAACATGGATTTGCTGCACTCAAACCTTATACAACTGGTTTGCACATGGGACTGTTAAAGTGAATTGCTCTGCAATGCCTGTTGCCTGCCATTGTACAGAGGGAAAAAGAATAAGAGGCCTTTCCTGTTAATTTGTCATTTACTGTTAAGGTATATGGCAATCACGACAAATGTAATCATATTGCATTGTCCTCTGTAGAACATTTTTGATCAAATCTTAAATACGTGTCAGAACCGTAGATACAAGAGAGGTTGCTAAAAATGTAACTTACTCAATACTTCCAATGCTGAATATGATGCATATCAGTTTTAGTACTGTAACTGGCAGATTCCTGCTGAGAGAACACAGATCAAAAGATGAAGGGAACCTTGGGGTAACAATGCTAAAATGTGGTGAGGAATGGTTATTTTCACCCTGTTTTCCTTACTTCAGTCACTGTCAGTGGAAGACTTGGTCTGTATTATTTTCTGCTGAAGTCTTTGTCATGAAAATGAAGCATCAGGATATTCATTTCCATCAGAAGAAAGAGGCAGGCAGAGGCAGCAATTGAGAACCTCAGATCATTTGCAGCACTTTTGATGGAACATTGCTGATTTATTAATGGCAACGGCAGAAGCACAGGTTACAAAATAATTGTGAGAACCTTTTAGGGAATGTGTATGTTTAAAATGGTCATGGCTGAAATTTTATGTCAATACCATGTGTGAGATTTCACAAGCACCAAACTGATTTGGGATAACCAATTCCTTTTTTTGCAGTAACACTTTAGCTCCAAAGGCAAATAAATACTTTCAAACACTTGACTCATAGCCTTATTGCATATGTAGGAATAATTACTTTTCAATTATGCAGACTTCTACCCCTAACCATGCAGGAGGTGCTCACTTCTGACAGCGTAGATCATCAGACTTCCCAGGCTGAATCACACAGTGCAAAGGGCTTGCGGCACTGTGTTAATGGTGTTGCTCTTTACTGTAAATGCCACGGCCATTTGGTATCTTCTTTCTCTAATAAGGACACTAATAAGGTTTGGACACAAGAAATGGTGGTGCAGAAGGAGCTGCTCACTTTTGCAACTGCAAGAATGAATGCAGTGCACAAATAATACTTTATTTTTTGCTACAAGAAAGTCATGTGATTTACTGATGTGGTCAAAGTGAGCAGTATTTCCAAAAAAAGTAAACACAACAACACATGTACAGTTCTGTTTTCAAAAATGTTAAGAGCAGCGACTTATCTGATAAACATGTCATTTGGTAACATAAGTTTAATCTGATAAATTTGCCTCTTGGGACTGAAATGACCTTCTTTTCGTTTACTCCCTATTTAGCAGTTCTTTTATTGTGTCTTTGTGTTTATGCATCATGAGGCTGCATACCAAACTCTACTAAGTGAACTATTTGTGGGAAAATTCACATGTTTTGTATTAAGTGTCACAGAATCCCTGTAGGTCCATTCTTTTGAGTGTCCCTGCTCTCTTTTTCCCCTATTTTGCCAAGGAGTTAGCCCAATAGACACGATGCAGTTGCACTTTCACTGTTTACTGTGCAAGTCCCGCTGAACATTTTTCTCTGCTCTCTGATCACTAAGAATTACTTCACAGTAAGGACTGGGCAACGATGCAGTCGCCTGGGCATCCAACGGGAGCAGGCACACAAACACCAGGCACACAGTGGTGAAATTAAGGCTTTTATTATCTCTACTTCTGCACAGGGTCTCCCCAGTTTCCCAGCGGGAGGAAGAGAATGATGGGGCGACTCCAGGCACTGCTGAGCACCAGTCCACAGCGAGGAGATGGGAGGGAAGGGGAGTCTGGACTCTTATGCAACTATGAAGCGTGTGATCATCCCGTGTAACAATTCGATTGGTGCTAACAGCAGGTAAGCAGCACGTAAATATCATATGGTACCATGTACAGTAACGAGCGTGGTGCGTGGTGTACGTGACATGGCCATGAGCTCAGCATGGAGTATGGTGCAGTTAGGTCAGTGTGCCCCAGAACAGCCTGGTCAGGCCCCATCACCTGTCTTCTCGACATTCTTCGGCATCAAATTATCTACAACCACTCTGTTTTTCCATGATAACCCTTCAAAATAATGTAGTAGGTGTCCAAAGTCAAGCAATATGCTGTGAGAAAATGGATGGAAACTCAGAAATTCTTATTTCCAATCCACTCACCTAACAATTAGAAATAGTAGTGGTAAAAATGCTCTAAATTTGTATAAAGAAATGTATCCAGAACTCAAAGAGTACCTAATGTCAGGATGAAAGATCTAATGACACTTGAGGCAATAAGGTCCTAGTTTTTGCTATTGCATTAGCAGTACAGACCATTTAAGCATGTTAATTCTCTCAGTGTGAATAGCCTGCTTTAAATTTCACTCTCTTTTTAATTATGCACAACTGCAAGTGGATTTTGTTGGAGTTAGTTAGGCCTTAGCATAGGAGTCTCTTAGCATGAGATGCTGGGGAAAATGAGTTATTCCTGAAATCGTAATTGCTGGTAGTAGAGAAAGAAAGAAAATAACTAGAGCCAAGGCCAGAGACTTTAAACGAATACTCCCCCATGCTCTGATGCCGCAGGAAGAAGATACCTTCCAGAGATCTGTCAAACAATTACAAGCTAGTCCATTGCTTGGAAGCTATA
Source organism: Crypturellus tataupa (assembly GCA_034781795.1). NCBI lineage: Eukaryota > Metazoa > Chordata > Aves > Tinamiformes > Tinamidae > Crypturellus > Crypturellus tataupa. The sequence continues at coordinate 4,362,702 of JAWLRI010000379.1, forward strand.
GATCTAAACCAGGAAACCCTACTGTGCATTCTGTAACCTATATTTTGCTGTTCAAAGTCAGCTTTGATTTCAAAATGCTGGCAGGGTCTACTAGCACAGTAATTGAAACTTTTGTATTTTAAAAGACTTTCAAGTAATATTCCTAGGATTTCTGAGGGAAAGCATTTCTTAAAAAGATGCGCTTTTTCTCTTCAAGATTATATGCATTTTTTGCCAAATATTTCAGCTGATTTGGCTGCAATTATAAATAAAGAGAAATAAATAGAGCTTAGAGGACTTTAAAAGAACCTAAGTCTTTGCTTTTCCCTCTTTTGCCTGGCTCTCCTCCTTCCCAGCTCTTCCAAACATTTCGTATTTACATGAAGAAAGAGTCTATTTATTCTCTTTGGTCTATTAGCAAGAGAAGTTCCACAAGCAGGGTAAAAAGTGAACTTTTGCCACCAGTTGGAACACTTCACTCATATTCAAATAAGAAACCACTCTATGTGCCTTTTGGCAGCCCCACTCCCCTACTCCCTTAATTCCTTGGACAAAACCAAGGGAAAATCAAATTCCTTCCCTGGTTCTCTGAATCAATTTGCTGGAACATTTTATTTTAAAAATTCCCCTTTATACCCAAATCATGACTGTTTCCAACAGTGTGTTCCCCACATCATGGCAGTGCCTTTCTGTGGTCTCTTATTTTCCCTTTTTTAATAGTTTGGCTTGTGGAAAGTGCACTACTCATTTACTTGTTGCTTTGCAACTTTGTATATGCCACTAATTAAAATGAAGTAGCCAAAATAAATAATTTGGCTAACCCTTGTGTCTGAGGAATATGCTGTTGCATAAAGAAGAATGTAGCAGGAACAGAAGGAACTGTTTATAGATTGGATGAGGTTACTTCTAGAACTGGAGTGTGGATCTGTTGCATTGGCAAATGACATCTTTCAAGATTAACATGTCTTGGGACTCAGGTACTAAGGCTTTCTATGCCCTTACGATAGGTGTCCAAGATGCATTAATAGCTTCTTTGCCACTTACTCATTCTATTTTAGGGTAAGATACCACATCACTACATTTTGGTTTGTGATGTTAGACAGATTTTTTTTTCATTCTGCACATATATTTAGGAAGTCCCACAGGACCACTGGGTGCTTTTGTTGTAGTAACTAGCTGCAGGGCAAAGAAAATTATCACCACTTTCTGAGACATGGTTAACACGAACACCAAACAGATATTTGGGACACACAGCAAAGAGAAGCTTCACCAGGCAGAACTGTTAATGGAGCACAAATCCACGTGGTTGTTCAGTTATGCAGTAAATCTGTACAGATCAGAATTTGGGAAGAATTATATTTGTAGATGTATTTCAAAGTCAAAGTCAAATCCTCAGTGACTGCAAATGGGTGGAACATGGGGGAAAATAGTATGTGTTTAGTTAGCAAGAGGCATGGCATTTCTGTCCATTGGGACAGATGAAAAGTAAGATATGAATACATAACTACAGAAGCTTGTCCTTCAGAGATACAAGGTAAACACAAATACAAAAGTGCATTTTTCAAAAGGAAGTGAAGCATTTTCATTCCTAAGTGCTTTCTGTGAAAATAAATGTAGGCAGAGCCTGCAACGCTCTTGCTTACCTCAGGCGGTCTCTGAAAGACATGTAATGCCGGTGGGAGTGAGTCAAAATGTGGACGAATGTACAAGATGGCAATGGAGAAAATTCGGATGTGCTACCTGACACAAATATACCAGGAACCTGGTTCTGCAAGCTGCGGGTATCCAGGTGAAAGTTTTAGTAGTGACTATAATAATAAGAGACCGTTTTTCTGTTTGAGGCTGATACGCAGCTGCTACAGCGCAATGCTAAATCCACCAGCAGGTGGGTGACAGCAGATAAACGACAGCTGTGTTTGCTGTGGCTTTCATTTTATTTTGAATTATTTATAAATAGTACTAGCAGCAATTTAAGCATTACCAAATGATACACCCTATAAATGATTAGTTTTATTTATTTATTTATTTTCTCATGAACACGTTCTAACTGAGCAGGCAGTAGCTAGATGGAAGATAATGTTGGGCAGGTGCGGTGTACAAGTCTTTCCAGACCTGTGACTCCTGTTGTCACTTCAGCAATTCAGTTTTCAGGGAGCTCTTAGCAAGGAGACTCTGCTAGCATTTTAATTTAAACGATGCGCTGCCATGCACATGGCTACACAAATCCTCCTCAAGCAGCACCATCTGGGCATGTCACAGTCTTGACATAAAAGTAATCTAAAAATTTGGTCGGATGAAGGAAGATTTATTGTTCTGGCTAAGTCTTGTTCCCCTCTGGGAGGTACCAGTCTTGTGTTACACCAGACCGAAATAATGACAGTTTCTAACATCATGTCAAGTTTAGTGTCCGACTCAAGCCCTGTACCCCCAGTGCACCAGTTTGCTTTGATGTTCATCTGTTACTCTGTTTGGGATATGCACAGCCACGACATGCTTAGCCTAGAGATGACTATGTCAGTCAGTCAATCTGTTGTCCACCCCTTTTGCCTCCAGTCAACACTTCCGTTCAGCTTCCAAATAGAGAAGTTTTTGGATTTCCTTCTGTTTTACTTCCCATGCTCATAAGAGGCTCCTTATAAAAATCCTCCAAGGGCTGATTTGCAGCATATTCCTCCAAAAACTCTCATTTCTTAGCACACATGCAAAAAAAAAAAAAAAAAAAAAAAAAAAAAAAGTAAAGGAGGAGACAGCTGTCCTGTTACATTGCCCAAGCATATCTTGTTTGTATCTTGTCCTCCCCTGCCTGTCTAAGAGCATCTGTTGTCCCTTCTCCCAGATTATAAGCACTTTGGTAGAATGTGGCAGAACTGCTTTTAAATGATTGCCCATCAGTGTCGAGCTTCCTAAATGTTGCACTGGAAGAAAAGACCTTTCTGTCCCTGTGACAGGATGAGTCTGTCACAATACCTTATTAAGAGTAATGCCTAAAATGTGAATGAGATTTGAGTATCTAAGCTTGCAACCTCTTTGCAGTCCACGCTCTCTGTTCTTCAACGCGGGGATAAAGGGGAGATATACAGACTCTGAGAAATTCTTGTAGCAAGAAAATGTCAAGAACAGATCTCATCTTACTGAACTAGATTTTTCTTTTTTAGTTTATAGACTCACATATTAGCGGTGGAACCAAGGAAAGACAATTTCCTCACCTATTTCTCATTTTTGCTCTTTAATCTCATTTTTGAGGTTAAATTTATGAAGGGAAGCCACAGTGTAGCTCAGCACATTCAGAGAGTCAAGACTGTGCTGCTCTTACCCTTGGGTAGACTAGTTGTGACCACCTGCAGCTTCTTGCCAGGCAGTAATTCCTGTGTTACCCTTTTTGCTGTATCTTATTTGCCCTCCTGCTGCAACTGGTGTTTTGCATTTCATTGCAACCCCAACTGGGTAAGCTATGAGAGCAACAAGTCACATTTCCCTATCACTACAGACCAGGAATCACGGGCTGTAATCCCTCTCTTGCAAAAAAACATCTAATTCAGATCTGAGTTCGGCTGAGGAAGAGATACTACCTCATTTTGTGTCTCAGTTTGTCATCCCTTTCCAGAGGGCTCAGAGCAAGGAGTAAGGGGCACAAGAGGAGAGCAAAGGAAGGCAGACCAAGTGCCAACAAAAGGATGTCTGGGAAGCCCCAAAGTATGCCTCACAATTAAAACAGAGAAAAGCTCCTTACACTTTGTTACAGACAAAACACGGACCATGAAATTTAGTGCCATGTGCCACTCAGTGATACGGCCACTGCACTTTGCTTTTGGGCAGCTTTTCTGCCACATTGCTTCCTGCTGCCCTTTGAGGATGGGGTGTCCCCTCCAACCTCCTTCCTGCAGCTCTCAGCTTCTTTCTTCAGTCATTTTTCTGGTGGGACACTGGGGACAGCTCAGATTTTCCCTTTAATTTTGGTGTTAAATAGGATTTTCCTGTTACTGTTGGGAGGGAAGAGGGGACAAGCTGCTGGAACTGGTTTTGACTGGCTCATGGTGGTTGGTGATGCTTGGGCCCCCTGTCTGTCCCAGGGCAGCCCAAGGACCCAAATCCCCTTAAAAATTTTAGGTTTGTTGCTGGGATTTTAGGGCAAATTAAGTGCTAGAACAAAAAGTATGTGAGCAGGGAGAGAAATTCAGAAAACTCCAGGGGTGAAGGGAAGTGGTGAGTATCTGGGTGATCATTGTGAGGAGGTGTTGGAGAGAAAAAGAAATAACTTGGCCAGAGATGAGGTAAAAATTGAAACTGTTTTTGCCAGGCGTTGTGTTTAGGTTTGAGAAACTGCAGAGGCTACATGTTCAGGGCAGTAAACTTGGATGGAGCATCCATGAGCCTTATGGAGAGGCTTGTGGAAATATGGAGCTGAAGAGGTTGCCTGGTGCTACCAGGAAAAGGGTTTGCCTTGCTTGAAAATATGTTAAGCCGAGTGCTAATTCCTTTGTATTTCCCTCTCTTCATCCAAATTACTTTTGATTTTTTTTTTCCAGCTTTGCTGGAAGGTGTTATTTCCACCATGCAGCCTTTATATAGACCTGCGCCTTTGCAACCTTTCTGAGTTCACATGCATAAATTTGTATTCAGTGGTAAAGCGAGGTGGAAAGCATGAAAAGATGGTCAGAGCAATTTCCAGCATCTTATATGATGTTGTGATAAGCTTCGCAATCACTGCATCATTACACTAATTGTTTGTCACTGTGCACATGTGCCTCTACTCAGCGGTCCTTTCCAGAATACATTATGTGGCTCCTATGTCAGATACGGTGTGTCTTGATCCATCAAGAGGATGAGTTAGAAATGGTTAGAGGTGAAGGTTTAAGCCAGGAGAGGAGGCTTTAATGATTTCACACTATTTCACACATTTGCTGAAGTGAGTTGTGACGCTGCTATTAATTAGAATTGCCCAGGGTAATACTGCAATTTTTGTGTTTATAGACGCAGAATGCTTTCTATGCTTATAAAACCTTGTTGAAAGAATTTTAACTGGGGTTTTAAATTCTTCAGTGCACATTTATATATTGATATAATATGTAAAATGCAGACATTTCTTTTTCCTATAGTATGTACATAGATAATTAGTAGCAAATAGGTACTTTTTTTTTAATCTGCTCTCATGTTATTACAGATAGGAATTTAATTGAAGTGTGATGCATTTTTGAAAGCTGTGTGATACATTATATTGGTAAGAACCACATAATGAAGTTCAATTTAACCTGCCCACTGACTTGCACTTAAGGTCCTATCAGTCAAGACAAGTGTGGAATAGCCTTCAGCAGTAAGATTAAAATCAAAGGCAGGCCTTTTTAAATGACATAAGGAAGTCAAATGAGTTTTTTAACTCTGCTGCCACATTGAAGGCTAATAAAGATAAAAATATACTTTCCATTGTGGGATCAGGTTAATAGGTGAAGCCATTAATGTTGCTATAATGTAAATACCCAAAATATCACCAGGAAAGCAGTAATAGATATTAAATGAGAGAATAATGCTATATATATATTTTTAATTCTGATGTAATTTGCAGTTGAGCTATAAGAAGTGATTTATTGCTATATTCTAAATGAAATTTTAAAAAGTAATTTTCATCCTAGTCTTACCTATGACATATAGACAAATACCAGAGAAAAGATGGGGAAGGAGCGACAGGAAAATAGTAGTAAAAGGAAAAGTAATTATGTGATTTATTCAGATTAAGGAAAACCGACCGGGGTGTAATGCGTGTTTATGTCACTGGCCTAACAGAAAGCACTAAAGCTATTTTTGTCCTCCCTCTTGCCAGGACAGATGGCTTCAGCATCCATTCCATAGCCTTTCAGACACCTTGCTGAGATGGATATCAAATGGCTGATCAGCATTTTGTGACTATTCTTGGATGTGTGGAAGGACCCTGGGGAATATACCAGGTGATTTGTCAGAAATGGAAAACCCAATCAAGGCCTATTGAAAAGCAGAGTTATTCTGATATTGCCGGCCAGGTTTTTAAATTTTCATTTCTTGAACTGTTACTGCTGGTAACCTCACATACTGCTATTTACTTTGCCCAATAAAGAGCAAAGCAATCCAGCTTTTACATTTCCATTGCGTTTTGCTCCTTGGCCAAGGGAAAAATGCTAGGAAGTAAATTGTAAGTGCCATTTCTCAGAATTTCACAGGCTAGTCTTTGATGCTAACCCCATTAATGTACAATATGTGTTTTTAAATGTAAATACTAAATGTACATAAATCACCACAACAAAATACAAATACCTTGGATGCTCAGCAATAGATGCTGTCTCAGAGATGGCCATTTGACAATAAAGATGGATTTATTTATCTTTTCTTTTTCTTTTGTTTTGGGGGAGGGGGAGGAGGGATGTGTCCCTAAACCCTCCTTTTCAGAAAAAAATATCTTACAAGAATTACTTTAAAACATGCCTTGCTAAGTCCACTGTAGATCTACTATTGTATTTGCACTGCAATCAGGGACAAATGACACTGAATATTTCATTTGGGAATTACTGAATCCTTCACCTTTTCATTCCAAACCTAAACTTCTTGACACTATTATGCTTAATACATAGCTACAGAGCCCTCACTATGGATATTAATTACAAAATGACAATAATATTTTGAGGACATTCAATGAGCATCAGTGAAATGAACTTTCCAGCTTCACTTCTTATTATACACAAACCAGTGTGATAACAGGTATTAAGGTTGCAAAGGCAAGGACTCTAAAACAATACTCATTCTGCACTTTCTTTTCCCTTGTGAGCTCTCTCAAGCAGAGACTTTCTTTGCAGCTGCTCATCAAGTACCAAGCTCATTCGTAGTGGTATACAAATAATTAATACCAACAATAGATGATGTAGAGAAGCAATACCATCATGAAATTTTGGATTAATTTGGATGACTTAAGTACCTCATTTTCATTTTGTGATTTGAAGTCATTTTCTGCTGACTGTAAATCTCTGTTCATCCTACCTTATGCAATAAATATTTTACCCCATAGACCTGTTTTTCAAACCTGGAATATTTTCCAGATTAATCAGATGATTCTTATTTCATTATACCTTGAAGCAAATTATTCCTTAACATGGCTCACGTCTCATAAAAAAACTAGAGCATAGCAATCATAGTAATAAATTAGTAGAGCATTGAAAAGATTCATATATACAAATCCTAAATCCCTATCCTTTATCACCACTGTACCATATTCACACATATATATTTGCTTCATTTCTTGGTGGAATGCACTTGGGAGTGAACTAGCTGAATTATGAATACTTTCTGCTTATCCACGCTGATCGAGTTATATTCAGGTAAATCAAGAAATGAATGAGCATCAATTACTATGCTGAGCCTAATCTAACTTCTGTTGGATCAGGACCACAAACCTTTAAGATCTGGATATTCCTGCATGCTAGATACTCCAGGTTGTCAGTCAGCATTCCTTTAAGTAATGGCTTTATGTACACATATCTTCAAACTGTCCAGAGAAACTAATAATTAGGCATGATGAATATCAATATGCTGAACATATTTTTTCAATTGATTTACTTTGCAGCCATTTTCACACCAATGGCTTCTAAGCAAACATTTTTGGAACTGGTTTTCCATTAAGGGGCAGTCATTTCAGTTACTTGTTTCATCAGTCTCTTTTCTCTTTACCCCCAAATCCCATATCTCTGTGGAGGCTGAATCACTTATCTGGTGAATGGGCAGGAGAGAGAGATATTGCTTAAAAACCCAAAGGACAAGTACTCTGTCTTAATATTAGTGTTCCTGTAAGTGTGATGGCAAATTTTTCAGACAGGTACAATAGTTTTATTTTTTAGGATTTTGCTATGTCAACTGACAGTCATAATTAGGCAGGCTACCACTAATCTCCAAGGGCAGCTTAGTGACTCCATAGCTACAGCTAGCTTTTTTTTATTTTCCTCGTGTATTAATTTAAACTCAGAGCAGCTGTTTTCCCAGTTTATACTTAGCTTTGAAGATTGCATCTTGTACTGAAAACCTGGAAAGATCTTGGGAGGTTAGCATTAGATGTTATGGTAGCAGTTAATTTGGAGCTAGAAGTCCCTTCACTTTTCTGCACTTAAACATTTGTCTTTCAAGACCAGGAAGCGCCTTCTGAAAAGCACAACATTTTATTACACTAGAACTGGAAAATAGGTTTAATTTTTACATTAAAGTTAATTAATACCTTTACAATAAAGTTATTAATTACTTCCACTTAATTATTATTTTTTAAATTGCCATTTTAAGGTATTGCCCCTTCCATAACTTAAAGAGATATCTTAGCCCAGGAAAAACACCTGAAAACCAGAATTAGTCACTTGTTCAAAATTTGGTTGTTATTTTTGGTTAAAAGACAATCTCTCAACAACAACAACAAAATATAAGAAAATAGTAATCAAAATATCTATTTCAAATAGCTCTATTATTTGTCTTTCAGTACTAGAAAACATCTACTGAATGACAAATAGCAAATCCAGGCTTTTTCCATTTTCTAGACACTCTGCAAGGCCATTCTACAGTGTGAATGTGAGAAGTCATAGCAGTATCAGAGTTAGAGGGTGCCTCTCTTTGTTATGTATAAAGCTCTCTGACATACTTCTTTGGATACCGTATTCAAAGATAATACATTTTTTCTGGAACAAATCAGAGAGTTTTCTTCAGTTCCTGACATGCCTATACAGAATTTCCAGTTGTTAGCAAGAAAATCACTCTTCATTTTTCAGTTTCTTCTCCTATATTTCAGTAAGAAAGACAACAATCTGTCAAAGGTTACTGGGACAGCTTCCCTTACTTCTACTAGGTTTTATATTTATGGTAATTTTCATTAAGTTCAAGCAAAAAGTGTGAGCAAAACCATATCAGGATTAGATAAAAATATTTGAATGCATAATTGTTGTAATACATAAAGAAGTCCTCCAGTGTCACACTAGTATAAATATCTAATAGGATAATGACAACAAGTGTAAGAAAAATTCTATTATTTCAAGTAATAGCTACTCGGCAAATACTAATTTACGAAGAGGTAAATCAAAAGCTGGGCCTGGTGGGATTTATCTATGTATTTAATCACCTGTATTTTTTTCTCAAGGAATAATGAAATAAACTGTCAAATATGATGTTCCTCTTTAAATTAATATTATTATCCTGGAAGGCTGAAGAGTTCAGATTGACATGCCTTTCATACCACAAGGACTGGAATAAGGAAGCAGCATGTGGACAATCATGGATTGGAAGCCAAGACTTGGCTGTTCCTTGCCACTGATGCCTGAACAGATGTTGTTTCTATGCAGGCTCCTGGGCAGCAGGGCAGGCTGGTGGGCAGGGAGAAAGATTCCGGTCATATCCTGCCTCTAAGACTTTGGCCAATGGAGTTGAAACAATTTATGAATGGGGGAGCAGTCACAGTTTGCTGCTATTATTGATTTCCCCTACAGCAAAAAGGATGTGGAAATTTTCAGAGATACGACTCCTACTTGCTATTGCTCCAGACATGCTCTCTAGCATACATGGTGTAAATTCATTCTATGTATTTTTCAAGAATTGGTTTTCTTTGGCAGTATTTGCAACGTCAATGAAATAACTGGGCCATACTCTCCATATGAATCATACTGAAGTCCTAAAAGCAGCTTGATTGGATTACACATGGTGGGAATCCTGGACCCTGCTGAAGGTCACAGGAGATTTAGCATTGACTCAGTGGAGCCTGTTCTTCACTCTTTATCACTGTAGTTCTGACTGCTCTGAGTTATTCTGCACCGTGGTTTTCTCTGCAAGTGCTGTCCCAAACAAAAGTGTGTCCTCTAAACCTTTGTATATGCAGTGACTCAGTTACAAAGGAGGAACAAGTCACTTAGAAGAAGCACTGCAGAAAAGACAACGTGTTAAAACAAAGAAGAAAGAAAAAAATATTTCATGGCAGGTGCAATCACTTTAGGCCCATCCACTGGATACAGATTATTTTCAGAGTCAGTAGCCATTTTTGCGTGCGTGGAAAAGTAGAGCTGTGCTTTGTTCTTCTGGCAAAGCAACACTCAGCACTGCTTTGCAAACACATTTGTTACATCACCGTCTTTATTATAGTGCCATTTCTCACTGGCTGATCTTTTACATTCATACTACTCCTGCGTACTTGGGCTCCATGGATACCAGATCAATATTAATGCTCTTTCCCTGCCATACTTGAAATTACAACTTCTGCTGTCACTAAGAGCTATAAATCTGAGTGAATTTGAGACAAAACTATGTTACGAGCTCACCATCTGATCACAGCTTTGTGGAGTGGGCTTCGTGGCTTACTGAGCCAGCTGACAGTGATAGCCCACAGTTACACAACTATGGTGACAGCACCCTTACACTTGTCATCTGCTGTGGTGTCTGAAATCCTGATATGTCATCTTCCCATGTGTGGTGTGACTAGGAGACATAAAATAAATGTGATTCTGTGTTGCAATTAACATTACTGGTGTTCCAAAGCCTAGAGCAGATGGGGAGAATTGCCTGTAGGGCTTTCTGGGGACAGAAAAAGAAAAAGCTTAAAAGAAACAATGAGTAAAGCATCGTTTATCCAGAAAAGGCACGCTGAAGTTGCTGACAAGAAGTGCAATTCTCTGTATTAGCCATGTTCCCATTTTTTTATAGTATAGATGGTCTGCCGTAAGCTTTTAGCTGCAGAGTGACAGTGAGTGGCTATGAATCAAACAACGTTTCACTTCAGCTTTTAACAGTTGCTAAAAATTGTTCATGTAACAGAACACATGATGTCTCAGCCAGTGTCCCCAAGTCAGGTTTAAGAAAATAAGGCTTCTTTCTAATAACTTTTAATAGTGTTATTTTACTACACTACTACTATCTACTATCGCACTATTTACTTTAGATAATCAGACCATTTCGGTTGAAGTCTAATGACAAGGGGACACTGAACCAGATCCTCCGAACTTGCTCTTGGAAGCATTCAGATTGACAGTTAATAACTAGCGTCCGCCTACAAATATCTCTATTCCAAAAAGCAAAGCACCAGCTCAGGCAACCCAGTAATGAGGCAGTTCCTTCAGCTGAAGTTCCTTTCAAGCCTGCTATAATAGGGAAAATATATTGTAAGGGCAAAATACAGTTCATTCAACAAAATTCAAGGTCATATTCAATGCCTGTGATCCTGTAGGCTTGATCTTGACCTGGCAAGGTACTACAACTTTTTATAGTATTTTTGCACAATGATAAGTATTTTTGCACAGCAATGTTTTGTTTAGAGTTTCACAGTAAGCCCACAGTAAGCTCAAGTATCATTATGTATGTTGTTTTCTTGTTAAAATATAGTGTTTGAGACTTCGACATTAATAAATAATTATGTTGGTCTGCACATTGACTATATTCATATTTACTTTCTTAGATATAAATAATGAAATATACTTTTCTGGAGACTTCCAGTGCCCTGATATGACTTACTATCCTGAGATAAAAGAACTGCCAGAGGAAGGATTCCAAAGCAGAAAACAACGAAAAAACTGCTGCAAGGGACCAACCACTTGATCCCAAACTCCATACTCTTGAGAGGCTGATCCTGTGCTAATTCTAGGAACAGAAATGATGATGAAAATGAGGCACAGAACCGGGGGGGATATAGCCCTGTCTATCCTGATATTTCCCATGCTATGGAACAGGTATTGCCTTTCTGTCTGGCTTTTTGTTTTGGTAAGGAAAAAACAGTTTGTGCAGATGAGACTGGAGTTGCTGTTTTATGTTACTATGCTTGCAGCCTGAGAGCAGGGGGCATACATGGACTTCTGCTGTAGTAGATCAACTCCAAGCATGATTTTCATTGTAAGAGTCCGTACTGTGCTAACTTGAAAACCACTGTCTATTTATATGCATGAGTCTTTTCTGATAATTCCTTTGTGGGGTAGAATGGAATGATTAAATATCATTTTGACCATATTTTTTATCATTTTGAGACGAGCTGGTCTCACAGCAGATCAATTGGCTTTGATGGGTGTGAAGTGCCAGGCTTGAGCTTAGTCAAGGGAGAAAATGTGTTTTTTCCCTCTTTCTTCCCTTCTATCATGCTGACAGTGATAACTGCAGGGCCAGGGAAAGATAAATGATTAACAATCTATCACAAGAAGTGATAAAAAAAAATGGCTGATGGTAGTGTATTCATTAGTGAAAGCAACTTCCTAATGGATGACTGATAAACTTTTTCTTTTCCTAGTCAAAATATGAAACACCAAGAAGTCCAACTAGAACAGCAAACATCTTTGCTATCTAGGAGGTATTGCTTGTGAACCTTGAGAAATACTTTTTACTCCCAAGATATAGAAGACTAAGTGAAAGCATGGATATTTTTGTAAAGCTAAAGAAAGATCGTTTGGCAGGTTAGAAAACAGCTAAGAGGATGCCAAATGGGCTGAAGATCATGAATAACAGAGTGAACTAATTCAGCTTGCGGTAATGCTCAAAATTCATATACTGTATGGCAGCACTATTCATAAGGAGAGAAATCTAGCATAGTCTCAGGGTATTTTATATTTCTTGTGCCACTTTCTATGCCGTGCACATTTGTATGTTCAAATTTGCTGCTTTTCATGATTCATTCTTCCAAATTAGGATGTCTGAATTAGTGTAGTTCAGACACTCAGGCATCACTATCAGTATGACCTTATACTCTTAGGCCCATAACAGTGCATTTTAAATTATGGGAATGGACAATATAACGCCTGGGTTTTTTGGAAATGACGGTACTCTGTGTGTTTCAGGCAGTTGCTTTGCTCTCCAACAGCACTCAGAGCTTTGCTCCCAGTCTCCTACCCTGCAAAATCAAGTCCATTACAGCTGAGAGTAAAAGCAAACAATAAGTGCAATGGATAGGAGAAGTTCCTGCCTTCTGCTGCCCTAATTTTCCATGCATTCATTCTCATCTGGAGGACTTCAGATTGCACCTAAAGCAATGAGAAGAAAATGAGGCCTCATTTTTCCCCTCTCAGAAAACAGGCTCTCAATAACTATCTGCAGTGCCCAGTGCTGCTGTTAGAGCGTGGTGCCATGTTACGGGTGCATACAGGTATGCATATTTTCCAATGCAGACATGAAGTCTGAAACGCTTAAATAATAAAATAAGGGGCTTTTCACTATAAAATGATTTTCTCTATATAGTTTCTGCTGATATGTGATGGAAAGATTTGCTTCTTGCTTGTTTGAAAACAAACCAGCTGTAAAACCCTAAGAAAGTTGTGAGGTAGAAAACAACCTACTCCCTTGGGCAAATTGAGAAGGATGAAAAGCATAACACATGGTTTTCTTCAATCAATCCATCCTCATAAAAAAGGCGTAGTATGAATAGGAAATGCTGTGTACTTACCCCACCCTTTTTGTGACTTTTGAGTTGTAATGTTGTGTTTTTGTTCAGATGCTATAATAAATGTGATAGTTGTGATAGATGTGAGAGTATCTATCTCCAGGAGTGGGTCATGTAAAATATAATATGCTGTGTTGTTGCCTGCTTCTAATTTAGTTTCTTCATTCTGTATTTGTTAAGGTTTTCACACATCCAAACCAACCTATTCTTGATGTACTGCTTACTGCTTTTTTTTCCTTTTTCCCCCTTTAATTTTTTTTATACCAAGTCTTTGACCTCTGAAAGTCATTTTAAGAAGAGATCAGGAATACAGCTCTAGGTGGCCCTGCTCCAGTAGTGCATGGCAAAATCAATTTGGGCATTGAGCTTCAGCTTTTGCCCTTGTGCAAGCCTGCTAGGCAGTAAGTACTGTTATGCTAGAAACTCTCAGCTTCAGTACCAGTGGTGTGTTAGAGATCCATATAGTATACAGAAATGCAGAGCAGCTTTATATCTTCCTATTTAAAAATAAAAAGCTATATTTTTGTTGTAATTAGAACATGTATATGTTCTTTAAAGCATATGTTTGATAAATTGGGATAATTAGCTCTAAATATATAAACATTCGCATTTAAAAATAAAAAGAGATTCAGTTTTCTACTGGCATTCAGTCTTGAATTAAATGATATAAATGACTGATTATAGTTTAGTATTATGCTGTCTTTGTGGGCGACTGTCTTTGATTTGCATTAGATCTTAACATATATTGTCTACAATACAATAGAGATTATTTTTCTTCATCCGTTCCCTGCTTGGTTTGATTTGAATATTTTTCTAATTGGATATGGTTTACAATAGAATTAATTAAATTTTTTCCTCTCTGTTGGCAATTAGACAAGTCACATGGTACCTACTTTAGCTGTCACCTACTTCTAGAGCACAATTCAGGTGACAGTAATGAATCCGTTAAGTGCAAAGGAGCTAAACAGAATCACAGAATGGCTGAGGTTGGAAGGGGCCTCTAGAGATCATTAACTCCAACCCCCTGCTCCAACAGGGACACCCAGAGCACGGGGCACAGGGTGGCATCCAGGCGGGTTTGAAGATCTCCAGAGAAGGAGACTCCACAGCCTCTCTGGGCAGCCTGTGCCAGGGCTCTGTCACCCTCACAGGAAAGAAGTTCTTCCTAGCATGGAGACTAAACTTCCTGTGTTGGACCCAATTTGTACCCATTATGCCTTTTTCTGTTGCTGGCCACAACCAAGAAGAGTTTGGCCTCATCCTCTCTACACCCTCCCCTCAGGTATTTGTACATGTTAATAAGATCCCCTCTCAATCTTCTCAAGGCTAAACAGACCTAGCTTGCTTAGTTTTTCCTTATAAAAAAGAAGAGTGATAACAAACATAAACAAAGTGATAGCAAGTTGATAAAGTGTCCCAGGAAAGATTAACCAGAGGTCCAGTTTGTCTGCAAGCTAAAAGGCAAAAATGCTTCTACCAGCATTAAAAATAATGGACACAGAACAATTTTGCTGTTGCCTTGCATTTAAATATTTTCCTTAAAAAGTCCTCGTTTTGTTTAAGAAACATGACAACCCTTTGTTCTTCATTCTTGCAACTGAAAGAATATCCATCACCTGTAGACAAAGATTAATATTGATAAAGGAATGATGGCAAGGATATATGAGAATGTGGCCTGAGGGAATTCTCTGATCTCAAAGTAGTAACAGTGTTTATGAAGGGAGCTATAGAAGAAAATTCCCTCAGAACTGAGGCTCTCATGATATTCGTCCCAGGCATTTGAGTCAGAACACATTATACATGCATACTGAAGCTCTTTTCCTTTCAAACCAAAAGCAATAATCACTTCTTTGGTACTCTAAGTGGAGGGATCAGCTCCTGTTGAAAACAAAATGTTGGACTGCGTTGGGAAAACTGTGGACTTATCCTGCTGTTTATAGCAGTGCTTGGGACAAATCAGTCACTAAGTAGCTGGTGATTCCCATCTTAGATACATTTGTCACAGTTTGCATGATAGTGACTGTGTTATGGACTGCCTTCCCTATCTACATGCAAAGAAAGATGGCTAAACACACTGGAGTGTGATCAGAAATGCCCAGACATGAAGGGTTGTCTCAGATACAGGGACTGCGACTTCGTTAGATTCTCAGGCTGTTAAAATACAGCCTATATAGCATCATGCTCCTGGGAGCATGGTTAGAATACAGTCATTCCATGTTGTTAGTAGATTTATAGGGGACTGAACGACTACTTGAGCATTTCCATTTGGTTCAGGAGTACACTTTTGAAGTTAATATCCAGACTGTCCGTGTTTGTCATGCTCTATTTTGCACCATGGAGTGGTCTCTGAGCGTCCAAGCTGTGTTTGTTTAGATGAAATTAAATTGGAAAATAAAAAAGTGCTCTGGCAGGGTACCAAGTGCTGCTGCAAATTCTGGGAGTTCAGGCCGTTAGATCAAGCCAGAGATGGTCTAAAGGAAACCAGAGATGCACGTGTGGTCCTCTTTTGCCTTTGGTCCTCTGCACTAGCATTCTCATTCTGCAAGTTCGCTTCTCTTCTGTGGCACCATGTTAATGTAGATATAGCTGTAGTGAAAAGGGGACTTGACCTCTGCTAAAGAAGCATGCAAAATGCCCTTCCTGCTTTCACAAGTTTGCACAGAATGGAGAATGGGAATTAGCTCCTCTCTCCCCTTTCCTCACTTTAAAAGGAACCCCCCCAAAAATGGTGTATTTGCATGCAGATCAAAACATAAGAGAATAAGCCTGGATCTAATGCTTCCTTTTTTGAGACCAAAAAATCAAATAGGGCAAATAGTAAATATTTCAATGGATACTGTTTTACAAAGAGTTGTGCAGCGTCAACGTAATGTAATTATATGCAACTGTTGCTTTTTCTGTTCAAGGAACAGCATAAATCACAGTAATTTGTGTTTGATTTTTAAAAAATATGCTGCAAATTTGTGCATGAATCAAGAATCATGCCTTGGCTGAACTCTTTAGCTCTTATTCATTTATTTGCATCGATTTTTCCATGATTCTTAATGTTTTCCTATTGTATAGACAGAACAGTATGTGAGACATCTGGTGGCCACTAATTAACAGAAACTCTCTAATTTACAGTAATAATTGGGAGAACTACTACTAAAGTTTATAAATGAGCAAATTCAATTTAAAAATTCAGGATAATGTATCACAAAGCTCCCTGCTAATTCATTTGCTACTTTAGCTTTAATTATTTAAAGTTATTCATAGTACATTAGTGAAATGCGGAGCACTGTTTTAAGCCTTGTAGAAGGGATGCAGTGTTTGTAATCTGAAACTTCAGTTCGGTTCATGGTTATAAATATTGCTGTGGAAAGAAAGTACTCCTGAAAAGTCACTTTTGTATGAAAATTATGTTGTATGCAGATCGGCAATGCCAAAGTTAGAAAGGCTCTGCCTTACAGTATTACAGCTCTTGTGGAGTAAATCCTTATTAATACTAACTGAAGACAGAATCTTTGGATAGTGTATAATGAATATCATGTAAATATGTCTGCTTCATATCACTTCCAAAAACCCAATTTTGAGCTTTTGGAGAGGTTTGGATCCAAATCAGGGTCCAGAACAGTCTGTAAGATAAAGTCACATACCTTTAAAATCTATATATTTATTTATTTTTAGGATTACATGGCAGATCAATATAAAGACATGACAGGGAGGATACGAAGGCATCAGTTGATGGTATATACATCATTTGAATGATTACACTAAGGTTTTTTTCTGCCTTGTTAGGTTGATATCCTTCCTTCTATTCAGCATCTTCATATATGAGGGTATTGTAGGTATGTTTATATATATATATATATTTAGATGCACATACATGAGAACTTTCTATCCCAATTTTTTTTTTCCAGTTTGATTCATGATATTTTCAGCAGCTTAGGCCTAAACTTAAGCTCCCAGATCTTCCTATTTGTGAAGCATAAGGCCACAGACTGAAATGTTTAACTGGTGTTATTTCCTTTCTGACAGGGAGCATCACGGTTGCACTGCAAAGAGTGTTTCTTCTGTTTGTGCCACTTCTGAGAATAGCAAAATATGTATTTGCATAAGTATTTGACATTTCCTAATTTAAAGGGAACATTTTGGATGCAGTCTTTCGGCTTAGAAACATTACTCCTGGAAGCTACAGGGTATAATGAAAATTGAGTTATTTAGCTAAATAAGAAATGAACATGAATTTATTTTGTTTATGACATCTGTAAATGTAGATAGGTGAAATGTTTATTTCCTCAAAGCTAGCGTGTTTTAACTTTTGCTAGTGTTTTAACAATCACTTAGCTCTAGTATGTCAACTTCTTGTGCCAAGTAATTCAACATAGTGGTTTTGCAAATGTTAATGTATTCTTAACTAGGTTTTCTTGTGCCCAAGTCTAGCAGTGATGGCTCAGTCCACATACCAGTCTATTCCCAGTCTAATGTTATGTCAAAGGTATCAAAAGGGAAACCTACATCAAACATTTTGCATTGATTTTTACAAAAACTGTCAAAACATGTCACAGTGTTATTCACATCAACATTTCTCAAAGGCTTTCAGTGTTTGCATATTTAAAAAATCCCTCTTTTTTTGTGGTGCTGGAGTCATCTGTCCAATCAGTGCTTTCAGTTTTTCCACATCTTAAATTATTTATAACATAACTTCTGCTCTTATATTCTGATTCTGCCCTCACTTAGCCTCCTGTTGTTATGTTGGTGCAGTTCTACCTACTGCTGTGACTTGAAAAATATAATTGTGTAGACAACCAGGCCCTTGATTTTATCTGAGCTCAAAATGATGTAAATAAGTGCAGATGTTCTTTATTTACTTTCTAATAAACCTGTTCTGATCCTGCTCCCAGTTTAGTATGTGGTAATGTGATGTGTTAGATTCTCTTTTCACCTTGAAAAGGTTATGATCTATAATACTCCAGATTATCTGAGATATATTTTCAAAGACCCATCATCATTTAACTCATGGGTACCTACCTAATCCTTACTAATCAGCTATGACTCCTCATGCCCATATATATATATTTCATGTGACACTGATGCTCTACCACAGGTAGACAGTAGAAATATTATAGATTTGATACATCATCATTACTGTTATGCAGATTACTATGGCTCTGTACTTTCTGCAAATGATAACTGCTTCAGATGTTGTTGCAGGCAAGTGGTTGCTATTGAGAACCCTGCTCAACCGTAGCACTGTTTTTTTTTTGGAGTTTTTTTGGCAATAATATCAGAATCTGGGTGAAGGAGTCACTGGAAATACAAGGTCTCAGAAATGCTCCTAAAAAGTAAGAGGAACACATGCTACTTGGTGGCAAGGTGAATAATCAGTTGAGTGCTCTTTCTGGAGGATTATGAAGCTGTATTTACACTTCAGCTTCAGTGCTTTGGTCCAGAACTCTTGGGAAAGGCCAGAACAACAGGATCTGCACACCTTGCCCCGGGTGTGAAATACTTCCCTTTAAGCTATACAGTATGTATATCATTA
Organism: Crypturellus tataupa; assembly: GCA_034781795.1. Taxonomy (NCBI): domain Eukaryota; kingdom Metazoa; phylum Chordata; class Aves; order Tinamiformes; family Tinamidae; genus Crypturellus; species Crypturellus tataupa. The sequence goes on from JAWLRI010000379.1 coordinate 4,381,592, forward strand.
TCATATCCTTCAAGTACTATGAGCTACGTGACAAGGAGTCAATCCAAGAGGATATGACAAGGAGTCATCCTTCATGACCAGGAGTCATGGGGACAAGGAGTCAAAACTCTTTGTGGTCCTGCTTGCTGTTTTCAGTGCTGTTTTGTAGTTGTGGACAGTTTCTTCTCTCCATTTTCCCTTCCTTCTTCTCTCCATTTTCTCTGTGTTTATTATAGGCATATAAGTATAAATATATAAAATTTTTTTAAAAAAGAGAAAAATACTGGAGGATTTTGTGAGATGAAGGGACTTTGTAGATTGAGCAAAAATATTCTCTAAGGATTGATTAGACCATATTTACATTCAGTTGACTGGTCTCCAAATGCATTGCAGACTTTTTGATAACTCTGATACTGCGAAAGCAGGATTTATCTTGGAGTTTCAACTAGCTAGACTTCTCCTCTTGGGTCATAGGATACATACTGACCTAAAACTTCCTTAGAACTTACTGGATAGCCATGCAGTTAGACTTTGAGGCAGGGTGCTTATTAAATAACAAAAGTCCAAATCATTGGCAACTCATGTGCCAGTTAATCCAAGAAATCCACAATAAATATCTATGTGGCATCTCATATGGATAATAATTTTTATAAAGAAAAGTTTACACTTCTTTAAATGACATCACTTGTATCATTTGCAGAAAGTGTTTAAAACTGTAACTCTTGGGAGAAAGGACAAAGTGGGATTACACTGTATTTGATGAGAGCAGTTCAGTTGTTTTGGGATGTTTTAGAAGCAAAGGAAGGCTCCCATGTATGAGATTTTTCTTCTGTTTTTGTTAATCAAAATTGTCTTCTGCTTCTGGAGGACATCTTGGATACTGAGCAGAACGCTGATGCAGACAAATATTTACAGAACTTCAAATTTAGTCTAAAAAAAGCTTTGGATTTAAAAACTCAGAGATATGTAAGAATCTGTGTTGCTTTTTGATCTTTTGATATTCATTTGCCTTTGTCTTCAAGCTTTTCACCAGCAGAATTGGAAATCTACCTTTCTTTATATCTCTAAATGAAAAATGAAATTCTTCTGCCAGGTCAAAATTACGCCATCTGAAGGTTTAAAAGAGCACTGGAAATGTTAGCTTTCAATCATTTTCAGAGATAACAGAGGTAGCTCACACCTGGGTAGATATAAATACATATGAATGTATCCACAGGCACACACATATGTGTCTGTACTTTTAATATCTATATCTGTTCATTCAACTATCATATTATCGGCATGCACACACACTTACTCGGGTAAATATACCTGCATGGTATAAAACAGGAACTGTTTATAGTGAGCAGCAAACATGTCTGGAAAAAAAAGAGGTCTGTGAGAAGAAAAAGGCACTCAAGTTCAGAGACAGTAATTATAGACAGATGTCAAACACCCTGACTATCCTCTCAGATTTAGTTTTTCTGTGTTTCTATTAGTTGTGTGTTTTTCAGCATAAAAAAGAAATGATGTTCTGACAAAACTGTGTGACCTTATATAGGTACTTCATAAAACTGGCAGCAGGACTTCTAGTCCTGCTTCCTAGCGCTCCTGTCATTCAGCATTCTTGAATTCCCGGTCCATGAAATCGTGAACAGTAGAAGCACCAAAAAGTCTGTGAAAGAAATGGTAGGAAAAAAAAGGAAAATTGAATCTAAGTATTCAGTATTGAGTATTCAGAGGATACTATATACTTTTGTGTCTTTCCAACAAAGTGAGAATTCCCTCTCTAAGCTAGTTTTCTGCCAAGTCTTAGAGAGGGTTTAAAGTCTTTAACACTTATAATAAGTAGCAATGTAAGCAGATTTCAGCATTCACCATAAAGCTTTAGCTTGCGTTTTCTTATGCATATTCTATCTTTGATTGCCTACTTTTCTCTAATATGGGGCATCTCTCTTGGGAAAAATTTTGCTTTGGGCATACTTGGGTGGGCCCAGGTGAATTTCCAGTGTGGTTTTGGAAATTCCCTAGTTGAATGCTATAATGCTGAGAGATAGCTCTCCTCTTTAGTTTTTTTTTATTGGTTTTGGTTGTTTTTGTTAATGAGTGGTATATAATAAAAAATAACCAAGCACAAGGGAAAGTCTGAAAAACAGTAACAGTGCTTTACCTGCGTCTCCTTCTGAAATGCTGGGCAGTATCCAGCAGCATGTTAACTAGAGAGATATTGATCAATTAGGGGGAATTTAGAGAACAACAACAAATCAATTGCTATAGAACTGCAGGGATTTTGGAGAAGGATTAAAGATATTAAAGCAGCTATGCGATGACTAAGGAGGTACAAAGTGAGAAGTGGTGTCCAAATAAACCTCTCAGATTTGCTCAGGTTTAATGCCTGAGATGGTGCTATTTGGATCACAGGGCACGAATGGGTGTCAGCTCGGTCGTATTTGCTGCTGTGGGAAGGAAGGGTCCCCCTTGCTGTGGGGAAGCCAGGGCAGTGTGTTTGCTGACAGGGCTTCGCTCTGTGCTGCTGCCTCCCACCTGCCCTGCGATGCCGCTTGTCCGATGCATCTGGTCTGTTCTTATATACGGCCCTGATGCTGCATCACAAATCGCCACACAGTGAGGCCCTGGATGTGTGGGAGTGCGATGGGGGAGCCAGTCATGAGAGTCTTGTTCTGGGTGTGTGTGATTCTCTGGGGCTGAAAAGTGTGAAGTTTGCTAGCTCTACGGTGCTAGAAGATGTATCTAAGAATAAAATAGAGGTGAAAAAATAGGTTATATTTAAAGAAAAAAAAAAGTGAGTTCTGCTGAGGAACAGTCTCTTGAGAAAATTTGGATGATTCACCACTTGTATTTTTAACACTTTTCTGGATGAAACACTAATAAGAGTGCCTTTGGGAACGAGTCTTTCTTGGCAGAGAGCTGGGCTTCATGATCAATGAGACTTTTCTGATTCTAATGTCTGCAATTCTCTGACTGTATTCTAAACAATGCTCATATTTCTCTCCTGGAAGGTGCTGCCACCGAACGAAAATTTGTGTGTGGTTCCATTTCCCCGAACACAGTGCATTGCCATGAAACAGAGCCTGTGAGTGATAATTAGAGCTATTAGCTAATAGACTAACAATATTTTCTCATTATTGGGCATGAAGAGGAGGAAGACGGCAGACAAGCCTCACAACAGAAGTTCTAAGTCACAATTAAAAGTTATGCTGCAACCTTACAGCCTTTTCCTTTTATGTTGCCTGCCATTTGTATCCCCACAGGGATCATGGAGATGCAGCGCTGCCATTTCCTCCCTGTTGTTCTGCATCTCCTCTTCTGTGCAGAGGGAGAGAGCAGGTCAAACTCATGTATACTTGCACTGTCATGTGTGCTAGCACCTGCACGGTTGCTGGTTCTGCAAGGACTAAGAAATCTCCTGGTTTGGACTCTGCTCCCCCTCACCGTGCGCTCTACGCCCTCACCGTGCGCTCGTATACTTGTATCTGTAGAAATAGAGGACAAGAGGACATGTAACAAACATAAAACGATGGTGACTACAAAACCAAGGGGGGAGTTAACAAAAGGAGGAGTTATCATGATAAGAAGATGATGAGGGTCATGATAAGTGTCCAGTTTGCTGTAACAGGTCAAGTTAGAACTGAAGTCACAGCATGACTTGCAGCAGTAGCACTAACACTGGTTTCCTCAAACTGCTACTCTAGTACAGCTATCTATCTCTTTTGCATGTTGTTGGTTTTCTCAGTGGTCTAATTTCTAAACCACGTTGACAGGGTAAAAAAGAAGGTCTATTTTTGTGCTTATGAATATTATAATTTCTGGAATGCTTATCTTGCTTGTTGCACTCATGAAGTGTTTATTAAGAACTTGTTAAGCTCTATGCTTAACAGTGGTAGCCTGCTGAAGTAGGCAAGAATTATATTTTATTAAACAACTGGTGCAGATTTAGAGAGCTCCTGTTAGCCTCCAGGACATATCTAGAGGCCAATAACAAAAACAGGCTCACAAACTTTGAATAAAAATCTTTCTGTCAGCTTGAATGATAGGTGATGCATAGCTAATCATAACTGTGCCAGCAAATCTGTCAGTTCTGTTTTATCTAGGGAGAATTGCCTTTTGCTCGTAAAGGTTAAACTGCCACTGTGCCCTCTTAAAATGTCTGTTCTTATCACTGTGCTAAGAGTTAAAACCCAGTTACTGTACTTGATGCCGTCTGTGTGGTTTAATAGTTTAATAGAGTATTATTTTTTCTTTGAAAATGAAAAAGCGTAAAAGATTTATATTTAACCTTCCAGGGTCTATCTAGAGCACTGTGTTGTTTCTGACTTCATTTCACTCAGAGCTGCCTCGAAACTCTATCACTAAAATTCTGTAGGTTCATATGTAACCATGGGGTTAGGACCCTAGAGATTGAAGTGGAGAGAGCAGCAGTAGTTCAGTTTCATTTAATTGTCCTAATTTACCCGCAAAAGTCTAGTACCTGAATTGAATTTAACCTGACGTGCTCTGTAGAGATAATTTGGCTTCTGAATAGAAATAGCAAATACAAAATTAATAAAATAAGCGAGAAATAATCAAAAATAATAAATACAACCCTGACATGAGCTGTAACAGCATGGTAATGTCCCAGTGATATGAAATGCTGCATGATTTCTTTTCTAGTAAAAATTCTAAGGTTGTTAAAAGGGAAAGCAAAAGGAGAAATTTTCTGAATATAATTGTTTTGAGATTTTTTCCTGGGTAACCAATCAACAATTTTTTTTTTTTTTGAAGTTCAATTTTCTTTTTTCAAGAGGGGACCTTGGTTCAATAAGACAGTTTTCTTCACCTACAAATTCAATAGCGACATAAAAACTGAATTTCTTTCATGAAACTGAGCATATTTTTAATGTTTTCTCTAACTTGCATCAGTAACATCAACATATGGTGTTTTCCCATCAGAAATGAATTGTGAAATCTTTTCTGCAGTCAAAACATAAGATTCAAGAGTATGAATGAGGAGAACTTAAGAAAAATAGTCATATTAAAAATGTTTATTCCAACCCAGACAAAGTATAGCAAGATACTCCACCCACAAATCTCCTGAACTTAATGAAAAGTACAATTTTAGTATCCTATATTTTGAATTGTTTTTTTCATTCATCATGTAATTTCTACAGACATTAATCTGCTATATACCACTGCTCCTAAATGGCTGTTAACTTCATCATTTGCTATACAAAAAGAAAGACTCTAAAATGCAAGTTTATCTTAAAATCAGAAAGATAACCCCGATCTTCTCAATATAATACATGCTAAGCAGTATTACCCCTAGTTTTGATTGAATGAAGGACCCATTTACCAACTTTGTCCCAGCGTATTTAAAAACCTCACAGTTATGGAATAGCAGTCCAAAGAAAGAAAGAAAAACAAAGGGCACCACTGATGCTTCTTGAGCCGTAGTAAAACTGGATGACAGCAACGTGCCAGCAATGCTTATTTTTAGACTAGGGTTCATTGTCATTTTTTCTGATTCATATAAACTTGTTTCTTCCATTTCTGTTTTTAAGCACATAAAAATTGGCCAGTCTTCCAAAGCGGATTGGAAGAGGATATTTTTCTCTCGCCTTTTTTCCCCTAACATAGTTGTACTCATTATTAATTCTCTGCTGCCAAGTTTCTGCTATGTTCAGACAACTGTCCCTGGATTCCTTTTCCCACCCACAAGGCAGTTTCCCATGCTAATGGCCAAGCAATGAGATCACCTCTTACAGCTACCAGTAGTGTTTGATTGGCAGATATGTGTATTAAAAGTAATGTTCTCTGTCTGGCTTTAATTTTCTGCTCTGCTTCTGTATCTTCCTCCAGTCACTCCTTTCCTAACAGTGGAAACATACGTGCGTGAAAATAACACCGTCCCTGATCCTTTGCCCTGCTTGTAGCGTTCTCCTCTAAGCTCTCTTTTTCAGAACCTGCTATGCATTAAACGTTGCATGCTGCCTCTCCAACCCTTCTCAGTTGTATGAGATGCGCTATTGCTCTTCCAGCTCAATCTGTAGTATCACTGCCTATGAACCAGGGACCCAGTCTTTCCGTTTTCATCCTTGGCCTTAGGCCCTTGCCTACTGCTCGCACTGTAAAAAACAGCAGGCTGCATGTTATATTTTTCTGGCTTCTCCTTTAGTGACACAAACACACACACGCACACACAGAGACCCCTAAATGTCAGCCTGCCCCAGGCTGGATGGCCACAACATTTTCTACACCAGAACAAACAGGCTTCTAAAATGGCTCTGCAAGTGGTTGCTGGAAAGGTTTGTGCTTGAGCCTATTCAAGTGATACAGAAGCACCTGGGACAGAGCTGGGGTAGACCCTTATGTTCACAGACAAGGCAGAGGATAACATGTAGGTGAATGCTGGAGCTACAGCAGATTGTGGTACCACCACCTCTTTATAGCCTCATGTATTTGAAAGTAGAATAGCCAGTTTAGGTCAATTTATGTTCTGCTGGCTCAGATTGGAGCCTCTGGGTTGAAGTCTTCTTGCAGCTTTTCTGGTGCAACACTTTCAACTTCATGAGAATCCCACGAGAGTTCGGTCCTAAATATGAAATAGAGCCAATAGTTTATAGCCTGAGGGCAGCATCTCGTTATGTGGTAGGAAGATGGCGCAGGAAGCAGAATGGCTCCCCTTTCTGCAAAGGGGTTGCCAAACCACCAAACAGCTAGAATCTCTTCCTAGTTACAAAAGAGAGTAATTCTTTTTAAGGTTTTGATAGCTGCTTCTGCATCAGTTCAGTGTTCCCTACTTAAACTATATTCTGGCTTTCCCATTAGTGCCAGATCTGAACCTCTGCTTATCTTTTCAGGATGCTTGTTGATTGCTGCTGGACCTTAGGACTCATGTCCTAGGAAACCTTTAGAGTATGATGGTAAATATACTTGCTTAGTTGTCATTTAGTTTACTACAGAGCAATGAACTGAAAGAAAAAAAACTTGGAAGGAAAGGTCACTTAAAAATTTTTGGCAGTTTTTTTTTTCTCAGTTTTGCATTTCTTAAATGCTTTTAGAGGCAACAACTGAAATATTTGTCACACTCATTTTTTGCAATATTTGAGATTTTCATTCCAGTGGTATGCAGCTGAGCCACTGAGTCCCTTTCCATGTGCCACCATAGATGATCCAAAATAAAACTCTCAACTCTGTATGCTTATAAAAACAATCCTCTTCCTAACAGTGTACACAGAAGGCAAAAAATGAATGCCTAGTGGTTTCCCTATGCTTCTAAAGATGTTCCAACAAAGTCATGTAGGCAAAGTACATGCGATTCAGCTGCATGATATATCTAATAATATTACTGTAGTTGATTCAAGTTGCCTCAATCTTGTGTGACTGACATCATGAGCAGGTTGAACAGCGCAAAGACCTCTTTGTCACTTGAGTTAAACTCCTCTCCCCATTTTTCTTTAAAGACTTTGATTTTCCCGGTATTAGCTTACCCCATATCCTCTTCCTATCATCCAGACTCCCGGACACAGACTAGCAGCAATTTAAAAATCATCCTTCTATTTCTGTGACTAATAATAGAAGATCTCCTGGTGCACCAATTCACCTTCTCTTACTGCTTCTCAGTGACTCATTCACTGCTACTTGCAAATGAAGATTCTCTTCATTAAACAGGGGAATGCAACATTTTCCTGTGTTCAGCTTTCTTAGAATCAATACCAAATATTTTGCATTAAATGGAAAAAATAACCTCTAACGCCTCCCCAAAAAACCTCCAAACTGTTTGATGTTTTGTGGTTTTGCCATAAAAATAAAATAAGGAATAGTAAATAAAAATAAAAATAATAAAAATAAAAACAAAAACAGCAGCAAAGTTACATGTCTTATTTCTTCCAATACCAGCAATTCCTTTCTTCATGGCTTAAGATCTCAATTTTATCAGATACGAACATCTCAGAACACACCACAGGATTAGATCCTACGAAGCTTGACCTTTACAAGTCTTTTGAAACTAAAAGGAATTATTTAACTTTTTTTTCCAGACTATTTTAGGCTTAAATGCAAATACTGGATGTCTCGTCTAATTAGATGTGATAGTGGTCAATAGATCTTTTCCAAGAGTTACCGATGGCATCAGTTTCAGAAGTTTCTGTACATAGATGTCCAAGAAATAACTCAAATATGGGAAGTTTGTTTGTTTTTCCCATGTTTGAGAGTTCTGTGGTTCAGTGATCACCCCTAGTCTGCTGTTGTCACTCTATTCTTAGTTTTTAAATGTATGTAGAAATCAATAGATAAGTATTTGAAATCTTGATATAACACCATTCTGGAACAGTATATCCAGCAGTATATTGAAGGCTCAGTTATATGTTCTGCTATCAGAGGAAAGGCCTAATTGCAACTGCTGGATCACTCCTGGTTAGCTTGATATTTCAGGCTAAAGATGAAATTAATCATCCTGGAAGTGCCAACCACTTGGAATAAGGATAAATTTTACCTGGTGGATAAGTGATTGTGACTCCTAGGTCCAGCTGACTTTCATGAGACTTAATTTTAACTCTCCATATCACAAGTCAAAAATAGATGTAGGCTGCTTAGTCATTTGCACACTTCTGAAAATATGTTTCCAAAAAGATATATTCAGGTTCTTTGCAAATGTGTGTGGTCTCCTTGCAAAGGTTGTTTAAAAGAGTGTTTGCCCTTTGGTGAAATTGTTTGGGAAGTCTATAGGACTATGGATATTAGCTGCAGAATTTAGTTATTAGATGCCTAATTCAATACAAGGTAGCTGTATTCTTGCTTACTCTTCCCTCATTCCCCAACCCCCACCCCAAAAGATTCACCAAAACTTTCAAAAATGTGTACCCTTCAAGGAAGAGCCGGTATACAAATAGTTACCTTGCAGATCTAGCAGTCACAGCATCTTGCTGCTTCTGCCCCCTAGAATAAGTTGCAAATAAGTTCTGAAAATTATGTCATAAAAATACTTTTACCTCCATTAGAATATAGAAATGCCCTCTCATAAGAGGTCTTTGCAATTTAAGCACTCGTGGCAAGCAGGGATCCTGCCATTCTGAACTTCCTACCCTTCGCTAACAGTCCTGCATAAGCTGTTATGCCTAATTGACACATTCATGAGCTACAACACCAGCTATTAACTGAAATCATAAACCTTGCACATGGGAACGGTGTGAGCCGAGGCACTGCAGAACAAAATCCCAGTGGCATTACTAACATTTTTATGTAGTGCCAGAGATGTGCAGAGCACTGTGTGAGGGCAGGAATGTTTTATATTATTACAGAGAGAGCAGGGACCCCTGATGCCAGTCTTTGTATATCCATGTGTGAAAAGAGGTCGCATTCCGGAGAAAACACTGAAATGGAGGGCAGGCAGAAAAGGTTATAATCATCATGATTGGAATCAGATTAGCTGATAAGTGACCAGCTCCAAAACGCACAAAAAGAGTATGTCAGAGCACAGAATTATATTTTTGCTTCTTCAGAAGGACACTAATGTCCTTCTTACTAGACTGCCCTTCTTTTAAACAACAGAGACATCTCACCATTAAATCAAAATAGAATGAAAACCCAGCAAAAGCACCACAGGCACTTTTTATTTAGTAACAATGGTGAATAATTAATTGAACAAATGACAGAAATGCATCACCCTTTCTCTTAAAAATTAATTCTTGCTACTAGATATTTTAAGCAGTTGCACTGAATGCCCGAGACAATTACATCACCTCCACTATTGTGACAGTAAGGAGGAAAGACAAAGGAATAATAACTCAAAAAACAGAGTGTATGAATTTTAAATGAGAAGGAAAAAAAAATTTAAAAAGTGTTTTATTAATAATCTTAATTTTATATACCATAAGTGATTTTTTAAAATGAATTATTCATTCTTAGGAAGCCAGCAGAAGAACATTCTCAACTTCTGTGCCCAAACCTCATTTTTTAATGGAAATCCAAAACACAGACAATAATTTGAAATCTCTCACTATTTTTTTTTACCTGAATCACTCCCACAGCTGTTTCAGTTCACTGGAGGTAACATATCAGAGAAGCCTGATGTTCTGAAATCTGAGAGAGATCTTGCATTATTCGAAGCAATTAAACGTTGCAATGCTACAGGGCCTATCTTCATCACCTGTAATAGGGCTTTTGTTGAGTCCAATGGTTGACTTCACTTAGGTGCAACACATTATCAGTAGCTTTGAAAATTAAACTATTTATTCTGGTGTCTAAATGTATTATTTTTCTAATTTGAAAATAAACATTTCAGCCATTCCTCCTTTGATTCAAGTTGATGTTGTTTAATACGTATAAGCAGTGTGAGGTATACGCAAACCCTGTATTTAGAAGGAGCAAAATAGTGCAGAGCCACTATGTTTTTGGCACCCCTGCCTGTAGGGATGCAATATATTTCCTACTCAAGACTAGTTTATCCTTTGGATAAATACTGAGAGTAGTAAAGAGACAGCTTTTCACCTTCACAGAGAGAAGGAGGCTCTGCTGTCTGCAGAAGATAATTCTGAAAGACCCTCAATGTACAGTGTTTGAGGAAATGCCTGTAGGTGTTTGTTAGAAAAGAGGAGTGGAAATTTCATGTTCAGTTATTCTAGTTTTCTCTATTCTGCACATTTACATAAAAACTTGAGAGTTCGGTTCCCTCATAGATTTCTCCATTCAATTCAAGCATTGTTTCAACAGACTGATGTTTAATTCACTGCTGACAAGTTGATTAGCTGCCTGACCATTAGGTCCAAGAATATGTTAGCAGTTCAGCCCTACAGACTGGAGAAGCCGGTGCCCATGTCAAAGGGAGCATAAATGGAGGCTGTCGACATACTCGCCACCCTGGCAGATACTGCAAGCAACAGCTGTAAATATCCTAGGAAACCTGCAGCACATTGAATCAGTGAGGTAGCTCCTTTCCTTAATTATCACTTTGTACAATTACTGAGCAGATACAGTAGAACTAAACAGGTTTGTGTTGTTTATCTAAGGGAAAAAAAAATGTATGTTTTCCTAGGCTGGAGAACCTGCTTAAGATCTTAGTGATGCACAGCTGGAATAGCCCACAGAGCACTAGCAGGAATTTTGTGGAGCTTTTATGTTTTCTGAGAGCTCCATAATCCAGAAGAGCTGGCTGGCCAGGCTGCTCAAGATTAATTGTGCCTGTAAGCAAGAGAAAATGGATCTTTAACTTTGCATGTTACTTCAAATGACAATGCTCAAAAGAAAAAATGAAAAAAAGAAAATGCTCAAAAGCTTTCTTCTATTTGCAAAGTGTAAGTGATTGGTAGTGACTTTTTTTCCTAGCTCAGAAAACTGCTATTTTCTATTGCATACACAAGTGCCCATATATTCATTTGCATATGTTTATTAAAAAGACTAAGGTTTGGAAATGGCAGAGCACCTTCATTTGCACTGTACCCCACCTTGTATCTCTGACACCTTGTCTAAAAGTATTATAATGGAATTGTTAACTGCATGATCACTTACTGTTTTCCCTTCACCACTGGCTTAAGCTAATGTACAGAATGCAGGCTTATTTTTTTCTAAATCCCTCTGCCTTATTGATTTCAGAAGCTGCAAGACAGATAGTGATTGAGTCAAGGAACAGCAAAAACAGAAGGGGTGACTTAGTCCCTCCTGCTCCAAAAAAAAAAAAAAAAAGTTCTCTATGTGCCTCTCTTGAAAACTGTGTACTCTTGAAAACTGATTTGAAACTCAGATATGTTTTTCATCTTTGGGTGCCTCGTCTGTATCTCCAGGGCTGCTTTTCAAAATGTTGTGTGGTCTCAGCTGCTAGTAAAGCCCATGGGAATTAATTTTTCAGTGTGTAAGATCTTAAGTAATGCTAAAATATGATTTTTGACGTTCTAAAATATCTCAGACTGGAGACCCAATGTTAGTGGATATTTTTTATTTTTGTCTCTGTCTCAGCCCCCTATCTGCTAAATGCAGATAATTTCCTCAAATTTCACATGGGTTTTATGATGATAAATGCACAGTCTGAAAAGCAGTCAGATTCTGTGGTGATGAGCATCACAGAAAAGCCCAGGAGGAAATTAATAATTCTGTTTTAGAGCAGGACTTTAACAATGTGCATTAAAAAAGGCCCAGGGCAACATATTGAATAACAGGGCTAAAAAAAAATATTGAACAGCTGCTAATTAAGTCCTTTGGATGCACTGTTCTAGGTAGGGGTCCTCTTGAGAGAAAAATAGTTCATGATCCTGTAATTAAAGACTATCTTATGATTTATGTGCAAAAGGTGGCCAAATTAGAGTTGCAGTGGTAACCTTCATTGTGTCATCTTTTAAGTTTTGATAACTTAACTACACAGTCATAGTAATATTCTTCTAAGAGAGGAAATGGCATGAAAACGTAATGTAAGAAAAACTAAATCAGTGGCATTATTTTGACATATACTTGCTTCATTAACAAGATTGAAACCTTAAGAACCAAACCCACATTTATCTGCTGCTTGGATTAATAAAGTAAATAACAGCAGCAGCAGGTTATTTTCCTTCTGATGGACCAACACTGAATTGGAATGAGATACATATTTTCTGTGACAGCAGATATGAGATTTGTGACTCTAAGAAAGTAAGTTCCCTGGAGGGGATAGTCTTTTATATCACTACAAGGGCCACCCTTTTAGTCACACGGTGTCTCTAATCTGTATCATCTCTTCTTCAGTTCTCACCAACCAGGTCCATGATCTGGATGCAGCATCTCACGGTGTCCAGTGAGGAGGCTGCGCTGTGCAGCCTAGGCAGAGGTCATGGTGCCAGAGGGGCAATTTTCACTGGCAGACCAGGCTTTGACTTATCTGATAGCAACATTCCCGCCTCCTGCCTTTTCCCAGCCCCCTTGTCTTTTTTCAAGAGTTCAGACCAAGTTTTGGGGCCAGATTGCTAATGGCACAGAACTTTCATACTTTTGCCTGCAACTTAGTTTAATTTGCTGCAGTCAGATCTTATGTGTGCATAAGTAATTCAGCAAAGGCACAGAGCTCAAGGATGGCCCCCTGACACGACTCGTATTTCTTTACTGCTCCTGCAGAACAGAAAGTAACATAAGATGCCTTCCACTGTGCCCACAGAGAAAGGATGTACAGCCAGACTGACCATGAGCTTTTCGTCCTGTTTCCAGATCCCTCCTTTTGTGGCCACCCGTGATAAATGGCAGCAGTTTGACAGTTGTTCTCACATTATTTTCCAAGGAGACAGCTCTGCGTAAAACTGCTGGAGGCACTTAAAAAAAACCAAAAACATTTTCCAAAATCTTTCATATCAGCCCTGGCAAGAATTCTGTACAGTTCAGGGGTATCCTCTAGGCTAACACCACTCTGTTTTGAAGAGAACTAAGCCTAAATGATTGATTTAGATAATGCAAAGTCCAAGAAATCTGGATCCAAATTTCAGTTAGTGGAAGAAAACCTCTGTTTTTTTTCACTTGACTGTTTTGTTTTCAAGAGTTCCAGAAGGCCCAAAGGAATAGCAAGCTCCAGAGTCCTTCTCTATCTCCAAAACAGAGTGGAGACAAAGACAGGGACTGCCATCCATATAAAACCCTGGGACTATTTGGTCAGCTTTTCAAAATTTATTTTCTGGCCATCTCCCCATGGCCTTGCCAACTGCACTGCAAATAGCATTCTACTTTTTCACTCTTCTTGTTTTCATTTTTACTGAGATGTGAAATAATCTTTATAACATAAATAAAAATAAATTCCACATTACACAGAACATTTTTTTCTTCTTTTGGACTATTACAAAAAGCTCTCTCTCATTCCACCACATACCAGAACATCCAGTTACTAACTAAACAAAACACAAAATAAGGGCAAAAGAAGAAAATACACCCTTTTCTCAGCTGAATGGCCATGGTGCAATCAGCAGAGTATCATGCTGTGAAGTAGAAAACCTCCCAGAGAATAAGCTCTACTTCACATCATATAAATATACATAGTGGTAGGATTTGAAATAACTGTGCATTTTTTTAATTATTTCTATGCAAGTCAGGTTTATGGAACTGGTTTACGGGGAATGTTAAGTGAACATAGAGCTCTTACATATTTGGAGGGAGAGCCATTTGGCGAGGCATGATTATTAGAATGACTATTAGAGTAAGTATACTTGCTCTATGAAGTTTTATAGTATTTTTTTTCCTTTTTAATGCAGTCAATGCATTAAAAAAATGGATGGTTGGCTAACATATGACAAGTAAAACCAAGTTACTCACAGCAAATGGCACAGCTAAATGGCCACTTATGTGGATGACATTTTAGAAAGTATAATTTCCTAAATCCTTTATCCAGGTCTGACTGCATATCTGAGATTCAAAATTATTTACATACAAGAGTATTATAAAACTTGAAGAATATGTCTTTTGTTGTGATGTGACAGTTCTTACCGATGTGTTATGAAGCATTGTAAATAACCAGAAATTGAAGGCTCAAAAACAAGAAATGATGAATGAGACAGACTTATTCAGCTCCTGGGTAAAGTGTGTCTTTTTTTCCTTTAGACTATAGAAAATGAATTTGCAGACAGCAGAGGACTAGCTGATGAACAAGCAGGTGAGTTGTGGGTAATAGAGCTGAAAGGTTTGAAAGATGTTGTTGTGTACTTACTGACCTACATCTGAACTACTTTCAGCTCAGTGAGGGGGAGAGAGGATTATACTGAGCATATGAGAGTTTTTAATATAAATCACAAGTGATTTTCTTTGTTCTCAAAATAAACCATGAGTAAGAAAATCTTACACAGGAATCCTGCCTTTTTAGGGCAAGCAGTGAAAGTAGGCAAATAATTTGTTCAAACTGTTTTCTTTTCTTTACGATGCCAGTTCCAACAGGCTAGAAATACTTTTTAATAGCTGTTACTCTTTCTGACCCTACTTGGTGTTTGCTAATGTGCTAGAGGAAGCCAAAGTGAAAAGTAGACTACGAAGAACAAGCAGAGTAAGACTAGGAAACAAGATGTCCCAAAGGATTTTTTTTTTAAATTAATTGAAAAAGAATCCTAGTCTTGATTTAGCTGCGTGATCAAATATATAAATAAAGTCATAAGTCAAATGATAGAATTTGGAGGGGATTACAAAAGACATTGGTGGAAGAAGATGACAGAGGACAATAAATAGAGTGATATTGTGTAATATCTTATTTTTGAATACCCACAGGTAATTTTTAAGCTCAGCTGAGACTGCAGGTGACCTGAATCTTGTGTTTTTCAAGCAATATCAGTCTGTTAAAGCAAACTTGACACAATTAGAGTGTGAAGTAACAGATGATTAAAAGACAGCACTGCAAAAATGTGTTTATTGCAAGTCAAGTGAAGCAGTATGTAAAGTTCTGAAGTCAATGCATACATCATAATTTCAGACTCCCTCTAATAATAAAATTAAAAATATCTGTACCACTCTGTGCCAGTGATGAACCTCTGCAATTGATTCATCACATTCAAATCTCACAGGCTTCTTGTTTTTAGCTGGGGAGGAGGTAGTGAAGCCTGTTCAGTCACCCAGTGTTATATAACTTGAGTGTTATAAGCCTAAGAGTTCATAAAAGAAGTAGTGTGAAATCATGCCCACACTGGAAACTTAGACTACTTATTGAGGCTAGCATAGACCAAAATCTTTTTTTTTTTTTTTTGCAGAAAAAGAAACCCAGGTTCTGATTCAGAGAGCCTATTATGTTGAATTTGGTAGCCTTTGCAATTACGGGTTAATCAACACAGGAAAGTTACATACATATGAACTTCTGAATGTATTATATGTTACACACTGACTGGGGAGAATTAGTTTCCTTTATATGGCTTCCTAACAGGGAGCGTCATAGACTCAATGATAGTCAAACAGAAATGCCAGGAGAAACGTCCTGCATAAATTTAGGACTTTTGACTGGAACACGCTGTTTAATTTATCCTTTTGGCTAGATGCGACTGAATCACTCATGGTTTTCTTTAATGCAAAGTTGGACAAAGCCCCTGTAACTGGCCAGAAATCCCAGAAGTATATCTTTGTCAATGCACTAGCAGCTCTCACTTGCTGCGTAAGCTCTTTAAAAATTGAGCAGCTCTGGAAAGGAAGGGAACCTGAAATACTGTTCCTTATGAGTCGGAGTAACTGTGGCTCGGGAGCTTTGTGCTGACCTTCATGCTGTCAGGATGCATTAGGTGTGCTGTGACGCTTACCAGATCAGACCTCGAGGGACTTTGGTACAGGAATGCCTAAGCTGTGAGCTCCTAACAGCCTTAGGCACTGAGTCATGCAGCTCTGTCAGCTTGGTGGTCTATCTTAGCATGCACAGTAGCAAAACTTGAGGCACCTGCTTAAGCTCCGTGTTGAAAACTTCTGGTGCCCGTGCTGAAGCACTGTAGCAGCAAAGTAGCGTTTCTGTGAATCCCCTTAGAGTTAAGTATATGAATGCAGCCGAAAATGAAATTGAAGGGCCACTATTCCTCTGTGAGTCTCTGCTTAAATTCCCTGAAATGAAGCTGGCCTCTTTCATTAGGAACGCCTGTCAGCATGAAAAAGATTTAAAGGTCATTGGTTTGCAAAGTGATTTGAAGAGAATCTCAAGGCTTGTAGAGCACGTCTTGCTGAGGAAGCTGAAATGAGAGCGATGAAACATCTCAATTCTCCCAGCAGTCTCCCCGAGTTCCTCTGGTGCTCTCTGTGTTCATCTGTACAACTGAGCTCTCATGAAGCTTATGATCAGGACATTCTACCATATGGTAACACCCATTAAAAAAAAAGACTGTGAATGGAAAAAGTTGGTGAAGAAGGAAGAGCTAATGACTTTTTAAATTATTTTTTCCATAAGAATATGTATTTACATTAGGTAAATTTGAATACCCGCTTGAAAAGTAAAACCTGAACTTTATTCCCAGAATCAAGATTTATTCCTTATTCTAAAGTTTTTGAGAAACAACACTCACTAAATATTACTGCAGTGTCTCTAGATTAAACTTTGTTTTAAAGATACAGGGGAATTTGATGTGGTTGATTTTCTGTGGATAATACAGACAAAAAATCAGTGGTGTCCTTATTGGAGTTAACAAGGCAAAACTTTAAAAACAAATGTTTAGCAGACACACATATACCATTGAATTTCAGTGTTAGTGATATGTCTTTTGCATTTGAGGAAATTCTCCCTTTCACTTTTACGAGGCATTTCAAAAAATAGCAATGGAAGTCTGACATTACTGTCAGTTTGTAAAAATATCTTTAACATCAGATACCATTCTACAATATGATAGCAGCCCTCTGTGAACTTGCCAAGAGCTGAGAGAAAATTTTCCCTTAGGAAGAAAGGGGATGTGAATGTAAATGCTAATGTGGAAAACAGTTGAAAAAAAAAGTACGATAGCAAGATATTTGCCTTCTCCTTCATCATTCAGATAGAGATTGATGGAATTAAATACTACAGCTGTTGTAGAGGATAACAGAAAAATTACGTAATTTACCCTGAGGGATCCCACTTTGTAATGATACTATGACACAGTAAATTTATGCATGTAGACCATAAAGATTTTTTTCTCAGCTGTTAACATCAATATAAAAAGCAGATGTGTGTGTGTAAGAGGAGTCATGCTCAATTAATAGGAAAAAGGATTAAGATTGCAAAATATAACTCCGTATAAGGATCTCGTAAGTGTAGCTCCTTTGTGTTAAGAAAATCCATCTGTATAACTGTCAGCACTCGAAGAAGTGGCCTGTTGCTTTAACATTTATGTACTGATAGACACATAGAAAGAAAATTGCAGTGCTCCCTGAATTTTGCAAATCATCAAAAGGTCAATAGAGCTGTCTTCTTTCTAAAATTTGTAGTGGGCTACCTTGACATTAAGATGGTTTCACTATTGTTTTTACTACCTTTAGTCCTGGATTCCTCCCCAGAAGCAGAGTTTTGTTCATGTAAAGCAGGTCTGCCTGAGAAGTGCTGAATCTGGTGGGACTTTTATTCTTCCATTGTTTTCATGTGGAAGGTGCATCAAAATGGATTTTGTGCAGGAAGAGAATACCTTATTATTACTGTGGAGGGAATGATGGATGTTCTACTTGATTGTTCTTTTTAATTTAAAACCAGTGGACAAGGGCAATTTTGCTCGAATAATCTCCACCTTTTAAGATTGTTTGTTTGTGTCCTAAGCTATCAGATTGTCTGTAAAATTTACAAAGAGTTTTAATGTTCATTTTTTTGCACATTTTTATTTGAAAAGGGTGTGGTTTATCAGGATTATTGATATCCTCACAATAGCATCTGAAGACCTAAATCACAGTTCCTCTTCTACACAACAGAAGGAAAAAATCAGAGACATCACTTTGGTCTTTTCAGTGTGTCATCTCAGTGCTTGAAAGTCCTGTGCTTGGCACTATTAGGGTGATTCAGAAAGCTGTAGTTAGGCAACTGGGCTCTCTATATAGCAAACAAGATGCACTAGGAGACACCAGAGAGTAATTTGCAGCAACTGGTAATAAGCATGTCAGAGAGCCGAGCCACAAGAATCAGGGAGGAATTAGGCTTAGAGTGTGGGAGTACGGAGCTGACTCCAAAACTGTGTCTCTGGCCACTCAGAATCCACTCTGGTACAAACAATTGTCGCATCTAATGGACTAGTTAAGCATCACATCTAGAAAGCAGGAGAGATGGAGATCTGCAAGTGATGGAGATTCAGGCCATAGATTTGTCTAGAAAAGTTGCCCTTCTTTGTGCTGAGGCTCCTTCACAAGTCTGTATGGGTAAATGGACCAACAAGGAGAAAAAAGGCTTGGGTTCCCTGATAGAGCACAAAGATGACAATTCAGACCCCCAGTGTCAAGCCTTTCCTACTGTTTTGGGGTGACTCCCTCAGCATATTTTTACTCTCACTAGCTTAGACTTATCTGTTAATAGCATGTAGGGCAGAAACATTCAAGTTTCATTCTTTGAATGACCTTACTGTGACCATACTCCTAATTTTTAGGCAGTACAATACCTAAACTATCTAAATTTTATTGCTAGGCTGATTGTGGAGCTTTAGTATTTGAAGACAAATGTGAGGCCTTGTGCTTAAATTATTGTTTTAATTTTTTATTTGTATTGCTCAAGTAACTTCCATTTATCTTTGTTTCAGAAGTAGTTTAAGCATTTTATTGTAGTGCATTGCTTTCAGCATTCTCCAAAGATAAAAGCTGGCTCCTCCTAAACACAACAATATTTTTCCACTGAATTTAATCAGATCAAGATCAGGCTATAAGTGAAAGACAGATGTCATCATGAGATGGAAAAAAAAAATGTTTTCCTGCAAAAAGTTCCAGGTCCTTTATGAGTTTAATGAGAAATTGTCTTCAATTAAATAAAGCACCATCATAAGACAGCAGACGAAAGAAGCAGGAAGCTCCTGAGGCTGAGACAGACAACAGGCGCTGGAATGAGTGATAGCTTTGGAGAAGCTCCCAGTCATAAAATCAGAGCAGACATTGCAAGTTAGAGACTAAAGTTGGCCTGAAAACACGAGGAAGGGTAAAAAAGGCTCTTGGCAAATAGTCCTGTTGAGATTAAATAACAAAGAACTGTTGTAGGACAGGGCTCTTTCTTCCCCCCTTAATATTAGATTTAAATTCTCGATTTTCAAGCAGAGGAGGAGACGGAAATTCCATGTGCTAATAATAACAACTTCGGAAAGGAAAGAGGGTGTGCACCATGAACTCTTGCTGTAATAGTCACAGCATAGGAGAGTTTGACTTGTGAGCTGCATGGACAGCTCATGGTGAAGTTCATTAGAAACCAAAGCTCTGTGTCCCAGCAATACCTAAAATCTCCCTGGAATTCTAAAACTAAAAATCTGGAAAGGACTTTCCGTTGTGTACTTCGTCTTTCCCTTTGACCATGGCTGCTTGCATTGCATGGCACTGATTCAGCAACAGGTGTCAACATGTGTTCAGCTTCAAACCCATAATTTGGGTTATTCATCCCCTTAAGCCTCTCCCTGAACCATGGCCAGTGCTGGTTGGTACCAGCTCACCCTTACATGCAAAATTAATGAAGTTGGCTTTGGGCTAAGG
The DNA here is from genome assembly GCA_034781795.1 of Crypturellus tataupa. NCBI lineage: Eukaryota > Metazoa > Chordata > Aves > Tinamiformes > Tinamidae > Crypturellus > Crypturellus tataupa. The sequence continues at coordinate 4,401,608 of JAWLRI010000379.1, forward strand.
AAATTAAACATTTGTAATAGGGAGCAGAATGCCATCCTTACGAGTTTGTAGTATAGGCTCCAACTCTGATATCTCTTCTTATTCATTTCCTCAAAACAGATAGCACACCAGAATCTGACAGATGGCAAGTTCAGTAACTGAACTTAAACTGTAATGCCCATTTTTAAGAGTGTGTTAGTGTTGGCCCTTCATTTCCAATTACTTTTAGACAGAATGTTATTAGTGAATAGCAGTTTTTAAACAGCACTAAAAACAGAGAAGAACAGTGAGCCAAGTTTTTGTATGGCACAGTGATTGACACTACTTTTGAGACCGTGGATTGTTGCCGCTTCCTCCCTTGTCGGTTCCGTGACTCATGAGAGTTTGTGATCATCTCTCTTTTGTTTGGGTTTTCTGCTCCTTGTCATCGCCAAGTGCCCTTCAGAGTTAAAATTGTCTGTAAAAGTGTCTGTCAAAGTGAATGCTATAATGAGATGATACTTCCAGTCCCTGACAAATGAAGGGACTGAAGGGTTACAAGGGTCTTAGTTTCAGAGCATGAATGATTCCTGCACAATGTAGTCCAGGTAATTTGGCCCCAAATCCTTATGTGAACCCCACTACCTCATAGCTGAAGTAGGAATATATTTCTGATAACACATATCCAATATAAGTAACAGAAATTTAACCTCATGCTTTGGCAATTATTCCAGTGGTTAGCTGTCCACTCTTATACATACCTTAATTCCAGTTTGAATTTCTCTAGCTTTAGTTTCTCATTACTAATGTTAGAGTGTTTTTTTGTTAAATTCTCTTGTCCAGAGAAGACATAGGCAGTTTTAAAGTCATCTCTTCTCTCCAGTAAACTATTTCACTTTGAGATATATTTTCTGGAACAACATTTGTGTCTCTTTTCTGACCTCCCCCATGTTCCTCCTATTCTCTTTGAAGCACACATGTTGGAACAACATACAGCTTAACATTGCCAGTCTCTTTTGTACTGTATATGAGAGGCTTGACAACTTTCTTCCTCCTTCTTCATGATCTTGCAAGAAAGAAGATGGACAAGAAGTAGGGTTGCAACTCTGGACTTTAAGAGAGCCAACTTTGACCTCTTCAAGGAGCTCCTTGCAGGAATCCCCTGGGCAAAGGTCCTAGAAGGAAAGGGCTCCAGGAGAGTTGGTTAATATTCAAATAACGCTTTCTCCAAGCTCAGGATCGGTGCATTCCTATAAGAAAAAGGTCGAACAAGGGGGCAGGAGACATGTGTATATGGGCAAGGAGCTGTTGTGTAAACTTAATGAGAAAAAATGCATGTACATAATGTAGAAGAAGGGCCAGAATATAGGAAATATATAGGAACATTGTCAGAGAATGCAGGGATGCAATGAGGAAGGTCCATTTGAAATTAGAGTTAGCGAGAGATGTCAGGGACAACAGGAAGGGCTTCTATAAATACATCAGCAGCAGGAGGAAGACTAGGGAAAATGTTATTCCACTGCTGAATGAGAAGAGTGCCTTGGTGACGAAGGATGCTGAGAAGGCAGAGTTACTAAGTGCCGCTTTTGTTCTGTCTTTACTGCTAAGACTAGAGCCCATGAACTACTGAGCCCAGAGACAAGAGAGAGAACTGGGAGAGAGGAGGACTTTCCGCTGTTTGAGGAGGATTGGTTTAGGGATTGTTTAGGCAAACTGGACACCCATAAATCTATGGGCCCGGATGGGATGCACCCAAGAGTGCTGGGGGAACTGGTAGGGGTCATTGCTCAGCTGCTCTCCATCATCTTCGAGAGGTCATGGAGAGCAGGGGAATTGCCTGAGCACTGGGAGAAAGCCAGCATCATTCCAGTCTTCAAAAAGTGCAAGAGGGAGAAGCTGGGAAACCACAGGCTTGCCAGCCTCACCTCTGTCCCTGGAAAGATGATGGAGCAGCTCATCCTAGAGACCATCTCTAGGTCTGTCAAGGAAAAAAAGGGTGATCAGGAGTAGTCAGCATGGATTCACCAAGGGAAAGTTGTGTATCTGATAGTCTTCTACAGTGAGGTGACTGGATGGGTGGATGGATGGATGGATGATGGGAGAGCCATGGATGCTGTCTACCTTGTTTTCAGCAAGGCTTTTGACACAGTCTCCTATAACATTCTCATAGGGAAGCTCAGGAAGTGTGGACTGGACGAGTGGACAGTGAGGTGGATAGAGGATTGGCTGAATGGCAGAGCCCAGATGGTGGTGATAAATGGGTCAGAGTCTAGTTGGAGGCCTGTGGCCAGTGGTGTCCTGCAAGGGTCAGTACTGGGCCAGTATTGCCCAGTTTTTCATCAATGACTTGGACGAGGGCACAGAGTGCCCCCTCAGCAAGTTTGCAGATGACACCAAACTGGGAGGAACGACCGACACTCCCGAGGGCTGTGCTGCCATTCAGAGGGACCTGGACAGGATGGAGAGTTGGGCAGAGAGGAACCTCATGAGGTTCAACAAGGACAAATGCTGGATCCTGCAGCTGGGGAGGAATAACCCCAGGGGTTGATCTAATCGGGATTTGGGAGTCCCGATTGACAGCAAGATCACCATGAGTCAGCAGTGTGCCCTCATGGCCAAGAAGGTCAATTGCCATTGGCCAATTGCCAATGCCATTTGTCCAATTGCCATTGGCCTTTTCATTGGGATCCTGACCTGCATGAGGAGGAGCATTGCCAGTAGGTCAAACAAGGGGATCCTGCCCATCTCTCACCTCTGGTGAGGCCGCACCTGGAGTACTGGGTGCAATTCTGGGTCCCCAGGACAAGAGGGATGTGGAACTTCTAGAGAGGGTCCAGTGTAGAGCCACAAAGATGACTAAAGGACTGAAGCATCTCTCGTATGAAGAAAGACTAAGTGAGCTAGGCCTGTTTAGCCTGGAGAAGATTGAGAGGAGATCTGATCAACACGTACAAGTACCTGAACGGTGAACGTAGGGAGGATGGAGTCAAACTCCTCTCGGTGGTGGCCAGTGATAGGACAAGGGGTAATGAGTGCACTTTGAAACACAGTTAGTTCCACCTCCACATGAGGAAGAATTTCTTTCCTGTGAGGGTGACAGAGCCCTGGCACAGGCTGCCCAGAGAGGCTGTGGAGTCTCCTTCT
>JAWLRI010000379.1:4409931-4431645 GCA_034781795.1 Crypturellus tataupa
ATGCCTTTGACGGTCATCCCTAGGGCTTTGAAATCTCTCTTGATGTCCCTCAGTTTCCTCGTGGTATCATTATTGCCAAACTTTACCAGTGTTTTCTTCCAAAAACAGTAATATCAGGATTCTCGGTATTACTGTGATAATGTCTCAGTACAATGTTTATGTAATATTCAAATGTGATATGTCTGCTCCACACTTACGTTAACATAAATGAGAGCAGAACATGATGATATATCTCTTTATTCCCAAGATTTTTTCTAAAAGTTCCTGGGTTCCTTTTTTATCTGGCACAGACCTTCATTATAAGGCTCATCTAGGACCAAAATCTTTTTCTTCTTGCTATTACCATGTCATTAAAACTTCTTTTTTTGAGCTCTCAGTCTCATCAAATCTGCAATTCAATTCTTTTCTAAGCTGAAATACCTCTATTTCCATTCTTCTGCTGTTATATTTTCCTTAAGTTTTGCAAGAGTGTCTTACTTTAGGAAGAATTGTAGACATAATCTGAATTAAAGATTCCACCTTTCTTCCACTTGGAAGAAAGTACTTAGGAAATTTCTTAAGAAATTAATTTTCACAAGACAAATCAAATTTGGTAATTTTTGTGTGGGTGTTTTTCTTTCTGGAATTTTTAAGCTATAAATGACCTCCAGTTCAGCTATCATTCCTTTTGCTTTTACAGAAAATATCAGCCAATAATGTTGTTTTCAAAGCAGAGAATTTTTACTGAGAGCAGAATTTTTACTGCTCTTCACCCTGGCGAGGCACTCTGTGCAGAGAAGTGTTTAGGGACAATGTAGAAAAGGTTGCAGTCCTGATAGGTCTCAATATGTATTATGTCATGGAAAGTAAACTCTGAATAAACCTTTAAACATTTATCTGTTTACTCAAATTGAATCTGGATGTTGAACCTTCTGAGGTTCACTTTTCCCTATTCATCTGAAAAACAGGTTAAAATAAGTTACTGAGTCATCGTGGAAGGACAAGAAGAGTTCAGTGTGAGGCAGGCCAGCAAATCTCCACTGGAAATACAGTATAAATTACTGGCCTCTAAAATTGTCACTTTGATATCAGTGACAATGTCATTTTAATCAAAAGACCTGCTTTTGTGCCAGCTTTCTTTGCTGCCAGTTGTAAAGCATTCTGACACTTCGGCATTTCCAGTAAGATTTACTCATTTGTGTCTTCAGCAATAGGCAGGATTTGCACTGCTCCTGGTTGGCGTTTCACTCAGGCTGTCAGCAGGGCTTCCCAGCTGCCTGGATGGCATCCAAATAGCGAGGATGGTTTGATCGGAGGAAGCTGTGAGCTGAAGTGCTTTTCAAGGGAAGGAAAGGTGCAAAGTCCGCAGAGCGCTTATAGGTCCTGTGGCAGGAAATACTGCAATTGAGATGTGAGAAGCAAATTCAGCATATATAATCAACTGCGATATTGTCTCTGGACTAATTAGGGAGCATTTTTTTTACAGCTAATCAGAGATATCTGGGAAAAAGTAATTTGCAAGTCAATTTCAAGTCAAATTATGTCATGAGGACAGCTGAGCTAATGTAAACTGGCGTTTACTGTAAAATTAACATGTATTCCACTGAAACAGGGAAACAAAGCAGCAGTGGAAATCTGCCGACTAGAAACCAGGAAGAGCAGCATTAATTGATGGAGTGCGGTAGCTGTGCTACATGAAGCATGTCAATGTGTGAAGCATAGAAATGTAAATATGCAAGGGCTAAAATGCTTGCAGAAGGGCACTTGTTTGATAAAATTGTAAATAGTACAGAATCTGCTGTCTCTCTGTCTGCCATTTTGTCATGTATTTTGTCATGGCTTCTAATTTAAAATTATATAGAGAAAAAAATCTGTGCTTTCTCATCTTTCAGCGACCGCTGTTACTTAAAGTAAGTCCAATTTAAAATGAGCTACTAATCTAGTATTATAACCAGTTTAGAAAATAATGTTATAAGTAGTTTTGTTTGTCCCTCAAAAACACAACTCAGTGGAATTCCTGTTGATCTGCTTGTTCAAATGAGAGATTTTGAAGTCTATTTTTATCTGTAAGGAGGTTGGAGAGGTTTTGGTTACGTCACTTCAGATTGCCAGACTCTTCTCTTGTCTCGGACTGTAAACTGGCTGAGTATCCTGTCTGTAGGCTGTGATTTGAGAATGAGCCCCACAGGGTGAAGCACTGGAGAAGCAACAGTCATTTTTCATAGAGGCCCAGTGGCTTAAACTCCTCTGCCATCTGATGCTTCACTGAGGAGGAAGAGGAGCTCCTTGTGCCCTCAGACTTTCATCCAAACTCCACTTTCTGCAGAGTTAGGGCCAAAATTAGAAGTGTATTTCTTACAGGGAGATAGATGATGGATCACGGATGGACAGTTAAGTTTATGTGAACTAAACACGAGGGAAATACTTGCAGGAACTTTAAGTGCTAGTACCTGTTATTATACCTATGGGACAACAATAGCTCTAAGAATACACTAAATTGGAGGTTCATAATAGTAGTTAGGTAGGATCATCTTCATTGTTGAAGTTAACAATGTTCTGTTTCATAAGTACATCTGTTTACATTGGTTAAATCGGGGTAACATTTCTCTTAACTAGGACCACTCATCTCATAAAGATCTGGCACTCAGCATCAGATATTAGTTCTATTGTAGATAGTATTTGGAAGATGCAGATTAGCTATCCAAACCAACCTTGAAATGAAGCAAACCTCTGCTGAGGACTGAATAGTTGAAGTGTTCTTTTCTTGGCAAAACTAATAAAACTAAATCACACGCATTTAGGTACCTGATCAGTTGACTGCCTTGTAGACTTAGGGAGAAGCATGGCTATTTCATAACTTACACGTTTCTTTGGAAAAAAAATAATTTTGTTGGATTAGCATTTATATTTATACTCATAACATTAATTATCAAACACAATTTTAATGTAAATTATTCATATACAGATTATATAATTTTCACGGCTTTATTATATAGGAGTCAAAGTTATGTGTAAGTTTTCATTTTTGAAATAATCTATTTTAATAACAGTCTGGCTGACATGGAAAACAGAGAGATTAGAAAGAAAATAACTATATTTAAACCTGGAGTACATATTTAATCTGGTGATGTACAGATCCAGAAACTGTATTTCTCCCTTTCCCTTTAATATCATCTGTTGCCCAAACGCACATCGTCTTAGTGTGAACTTGCATATTATATATCCTTTTCTTCTTTTTATTTTAGTTGATTTCATATAAGAAACATAAACATCTATATTTGACATAGCTAGGCCTACATCCTTTGACATGAAATTTGCTTTCTCACAGCATTTTTATGAAAATATGAAAAATACGAAAAATGGAAAAGGTTGCTCATATCTTCCCATTAGGTCAATGAGATCTTAAATTCCCTTATTTCCTTGTGTGGAAAAAATCCTAATTTTAGTACAAGTAGTACTAAATACAAAATACAAAGTAAAAATACTTTCATACTTTCAAATTACTTATGCTTACCATGCTACTAACAAACTGCTCGTTCAAATTTCTACTTAAAGTTTATTTCCTAATTCACATACTTTATACTCTTCAGTGACAAAATTAAGGAGAATGTAGAGGTTCCAATTTCCACTCTGTTATACTTGTTACATTCCCTTGTTCAAGTCAATTGCAATACTTCAGTCTAAAATCAGTATAATACCCAGGCACTGATGCAAGCAAATCAGATTCTGGAAATCGTAGGAAAGGGACTTTGTGATTTAAGACTAGTAGACCTTAGTTTAACGAATACTAGGAGGCTGTGCCAGGGAAAGGCTTGTGATACACCTCCCTAGTTTTTATATGCTTTTAAATGTCTTCTGGTGACCACTGTCAGTGATGGGCCACTGGTGTGTGTCTAATCTAATCTAACATTTCTTAGGTTCTTTTAAGTGCATCTTCTGCCAGGGCACCAGAGGAAGGCGAGCCCCTCGAAAGACCATGCCGGTGAAATTTAGAAGCGTTTCTTCCAGTCTCCACATTTTTTGCTGTTTATTTTCTGCATGTGAACAAAGAAAGAAATATGGATATTTGAAGATATTTCTGTCTCTATACCAATCCTGCTCAAGAAAACTACGCTTTCTGCAGTATGGTACAGTTTTCTCTGGAACCTAAAGATAAGCCCAGGCCAGTGTTGCACGTGAATATGCCAGAAACCTCCAGATGTTATTAGGGCGCTAATACTTCTGGCTTAGTTTCTAGTGTGCTAAAATTAGCTTCTTAGATAATATAAAGCTTTTGGTTTGCCATTTACCAGCTTTTATTTTCCTCCTGTTTTCATTCATTTTCTACTTCAGCTGTAGCTGAGCACTTTGACTCCATCTGTGAGGGTGACAATTCCAGCTGCCTCTGCAGCTGCTGTCTTTGCTGTTCCTTGGCCAGCCATCAGGGAATGTACTCTTCCTTCCCTATAGATGTGATACATTTCTGCCAGCTTCCACTTGAAAAGCAAAATTTGTATTTCAAAATTACCTAAAGGCAGTTTCCAATCGTTGAATCTATAGAGCAAAACACTACTGCAAGCAAGGAGCTAACAAAGTGTTTTCTTTGGAGTCTGGTCAGTATAGAGCTTGACAGATTCCAGGTACCTGTGATATCTGTAGCCTGCTACCACTGCATACTCCCTCATTGCCTGCTCTGCTATCTAGTTTTCATGCAAAGGAAACCCAGGTATACAGGCTGCCAGCAACCAGGATGCAGCATGGTACACCTAGCATGTGCTACAAAAGCAGCTAAAAATATAGCAAGATACAGGCTGATATAAACAAGGGTGAGAATTATTACTGTTGGAAGAGTAAACAGATTTGTCATCTCAATAGGAGTAAATAGAAACTCTGTGACCAAATCCTGTCCACACTTGGCAAAACTCTACGAAGATACCTTGTTCACCTAAGATTTACCTGTTGAAATTGCTTTTATCCAACAACGAGGAAACTAAAACACAAGAGCTGCATCCTAAATGTCTCAGAAGAAAAATCAGTTTTTCCAAACCTTGTTAATTACTAATTTACCTGTTATGCAGGTAAATGCAGGTTTACCCAGATGCATTGTGCTGATAATTTAAAATACACTGGCAAAATGATAGCTTAATTTTTTGTTTTTCATGTATGATGGTCATCAAGGTTCCACGTGTGCTAAAGATGTCCCCATAATTTCTTTGCAAAACTTATTAAAGCATTTTAATGATCCTAAAGCACCACTATTCTACTTCCGAAATGAACAGGGAACATTAGCTTAATGTTATTTTTATCATGAAGTTAATAGCTCAATGAAATTTAGAGGCTTCTTATACCAGCTTTTTCTATGAGAAAAATAAAACAACATCATTAAAGTAGAGCATAAGTAAGGCACAGTTGGTGCCAACAGTTATGAAGCTCATACTGATATTTCTTTTTTCCCATTTCCTGCTAATTTGCCAGAACGGCTTTTGGTCTATCCATAAATAGGTCTGTGATAAACCAGACATTAAATTGGAACTAATTCCATAATTAGTGCAGTTTCATGGTCATATGTTTGCAAGGCACTCTTGGTTATTAAAAAAAAAATAAAAAAGGCAAAAACAGCAGCTAGCAACAGCTTGGTAAAGCATACATTACTAATCTCGCATGTACCTTAGAAAATTCTAGAAAACATTTGCATGGTAGACTACGCCTATTGCCCCTGCATTTATTTTATAACTTGTTAAAATCAGCATGCTAGGAAGGCTGCCAAATGGACAGCTGTATCATGTAGCGACCACACGAAAGCCACGGGGAGTCTGGCTGCACAGGAAACTCTCCGGTTTCCATGTCTGCTGCATGGTAGGGAAAAAACAGCTATATCGCTGACGTCTACAGCACCCACAGGCAGTGAGTTACAGTTTCAGACTCCTGCATTTGGTATAGGGGAAGAATTTGAGAAAAACATCTCTAGTTGAATACACCACACATATGCAATGCTCTAAACATAAGGAATATTTCTTCCCGATTCCCTAGTCTGAAGTTGTGAAATACGAGATTTTATTACCATATCGAAATCTCACTTAGTCACAGATCTCATCATTGAGCATAATAACACTCTCCAGCCTTTCTTTAAAATCTAGAAAGAGGATCCCATGACAACTTATACTTTTGCCTTGGAACTTTTGCTGGAAAAAGAGGTGGGGCTTTTATATACCTTTGTATTAAACATATTACTCTGTATTCAAATGTATCCTATGTATAATTAAAATTCTTAGATAAATAGTCATTGTCATATCCATGGTCTTCAAGTTAAGACTGCATTCCTGAAGTAGATATATGTGAATGAAATTTTCTGTGCATGGAGAATGCCATCATCTGAGAGAGCTTCTCGCAAAGGTATGATTGTCGGCTCAGGGCAAAATTAAAAGCCTGAAGTAACTATTTTTTCACAAAATCATAGAGAACATTTATGCTTGAATTTAAAGCACTATTTTAATACAATAGTTTGAATCTCCTCTTGTAGCAGTTTAAGTTTTTGGAGTCTATTTGTATTTATTCCAGATGTACCCTGAGCTTGGACAAAAACCTACCGAATCCTAGCAGAAGATTGAAATAGACTGAGGGCCAAATAATTGTGTAGAACATTTAGCTTACACAATATTTAAAACATCTAGATTTTAAAGAATGTGAAACCACCTTTAAATACATCCTAAGCATTTCCAGTCCTGATGTCTATTTACACATTGAATTTTGACCTCTTCCAGAGTGTCCATCTTCAGCACTTCCAGTCACAGCATACTTAAGATCTAAGAAATATGCCTTTTTTTTTCTTAATAGCCTGCATATTAAATGGTAAACAATGACTTCCTTATTCTCTCTCTCAGCTGTTAAATTTAGGCTGTTCACTGAGGCACCCAAGAAATATCGGGTGCAACTAACTGAAAGAACTTTTCATTTATTGCTTTCGTTAATATTTAACTGTCAGTCTCATCATAATGTCTGGTCTTTGCTGATCCCAGCAGTTATCCACCCTTGATTTGACCTTGCAGACTAATTTGGGCACCAACAGAAAGACAGCTTTGAAAACAAACAGCCGAAGAAGAGGAGCTCTGGTGTAGCTAACACTTCACAGCAACTTAGGTGTCCCTCTGCACTAAAAGTATAAATTGCAAATTGTATAGATGTCACTAAGATAAACTAGCTAGTTATTTTTAAGGGTATGACTCACATAATACTCAGATTTGGCTGAAAAAAAGTGTGCAAGTTGTCTGAAAATTTGTTCAAGTGTTTTGTTCATATTGTCATCAGTGCTGCTGCAGCTATGAGAAACTAGTCACCTCTGTGGAGCACAGCTCTGACCCTGTCACCACTGCAGAGCAGCAGCTTCTGAAGAGCCAGTCTGTTTACAAATGCTGTTCAGGCATGGGAAAGAAGGAGGCAGAATCATGGTATCCATTTCTCTGTATCTGAATGGAAGACATGAAAGTTATTTATATGCTGCTGCTTCTCCAGTGGCTATTAAAAGCAGAAAAGGAAGAGGCATTAGAGGCTCTCACACAAGTAGTGTCCCTAAACTGTTGCTAGTTTGAGAATAAATGGCAAGAACAAGAATTTAAAATATGTTTAGACTATGTGTTAAGAAAAGAAAGTGAAACAATGTGAAACAAAGGGAATTCTCATTTAAAATGGCATTTTTTACCTTTGTCCTTGAAAATGGAGTTTCATGATCTATTTATTTTACTTGCATTTTTTTCTTGATAGGGTGAACATGAAGTAAACATGTACTGACTTGATTAAGAGAAAAGAGGGTGCAGTTGGATATGATGATACATGATCAAACAGAAGCTGCACCAGAGAATCATAACAAGAGACTGGAAATGATCTGAAGAGATTATTTTGCAGTTCCTACCTGAACCACCATGAAATGGTAAATTGAATTATGCAGGATCATAGCCAACCAAAAACACTGTCCAAAAGAGAATATGGAAAAACCTAAGGATGGCATACTCAGCAATGATCTCCCCGACAAATTTTGGAAAAAGAGTGGGAAGTTAAAGCTTATGAAGATATGAGGGATGAAAAGTTCCGGACAAAGTAATTCTGGCAGGAGAGTCATGGAAAATTTACACCCCTGACAGGAAGGAAGCTGTAGTCTTTTACAAGTAATTCTGGATAAACCTCTTTGCATATAAACTACAAGCAGAAAAAAAAAAAAAGAATTATTTTGCTAATACAGTTGGAAAAGGTGTAATAGATACTTTAGCATTAATACTGCAGAAAAAGCAGATTCAGTGGATTCTGTCAAAAATTAGCAAGTGCAAACATATGTTTTGATCAGAGATGAAAGTAATAACAGGAAAGGTATTATGGAAGAAATGGTTGTAACCCTTGAAGTTGGGGATGGCCTAGCAGATGATGGGCAGGCTGAGAGTTGAGAGGGCATTACAAGGTCATCTGCTGAGTGTTTTATGCTAACATTGGACCCCCAACTGGAACATCAATAAATATGGTGACCCCAGCTGAGTTATTGCAAACATAAATACATACTACACTAATACTAATGAAGATCTTAAATAGCTCTTATTCTTAATTATAAATTGATAATATTTATCCTGCCTTTATTACTTTGTCATAGACTGGCTACAGATTGGAGCTGGTTAAAGTGCTCTAGATGCTGATCAGTTGAAGAGTACTATGTCAAATGATGTTTAGATGCTTTAGAGGACATCTGATATTTACTTTTGTGTGTGTGTGTTATACGGAAATTACATGATTAACTACTGTTTTAGGGATCCTAAATTCTTTATTTTCCTGTCTTCAGACCAAATCAGTAGATGTGTCACTTCAGGGCTGAACAAAAAGATTTATAAATGCTTGATCTTCCAGCCTTATTTTCAAGAGGTGGTGGAATGCTGCCAAGGGACCAGTCTTTGTTCTGATCTTCAGATATGCACCCAGGAATTCTGCATTAAACTAAGCATGCTCTGTCTCCTGCAAGAAACGTGCCTTTCTTTTTCCATCTAAAGGGGAGTTGAACAAAAGCTAAGGAAGCAATGTACTAATTTTTTTTTTCAGAGAATCTTTATTTCCCAGCAAAACAATAAAGCAGACCAGATGTATCACACTCCATAAGGTGCACATATATGCAGATTGCACCCAAAATAACAAAGTCTGAAAATGCTACTGAGGTTGCAAGCTAAGAGGCTAAGAAGTACTATAATTAAGGTTACCAGTGCAACTGTAGCTTAGCTCTTTTTCATGAGTGCATGCTGATAAAATTTTAATTACATACTCCTTTTTTCTACAAATGCCCTGAACCATGCAGGGCACAGAGTATCTAATCAATGTATTTTTACCTTCAGCCTTCACTACGTGTTCTTATATCCTATTTGCTTCATATTTGTAAAACTGAACTGAAAACTAAATTAGTAGTTTCTGTAGTGCTCATCACCACAACATCTATCTGCCTGAAAACCAGTTCCTGTATTTGCACAAAACATCCAAAAGATTTTTTGTTTATTTCTGCATTACAAGGAGTCACTGACATAAGAATTTATCCAGTAGTTTTAGATGAACTTTGATATAGACCGGTTCAAGGAATAGGTATTAGTAGGCATGGAACAACAAACCTGAGGTATGGCTTTCCCTAGTTTTTGGGTACATACGTTTCTTGCTTTTAGTATAACCTACATGTATTTTTCTATGTTGTTTTGAATAGGAATTTTGGGGAAAAAGTTCATCTTGTTGTAAAAATCTGTTGAGGCAAGCTATAGACATCAACAAGACTGAATTCTTTAGAAGTGCCCCGCGGAGTGAGCACAATAAGCAGCAGCAATAGTGAGTTACTGTCCTCTGCTTGCACAGGCACTGAAAGAGCAAGGATTTTATGCAGCCATTCACTGTCAGGAAAGGGCATGGTGAGACAACTGCAGTGAGCCATGCATCCCAGACTCTGGAAAGGCTTGAGCTTTCTGCTCTGCTCCAGACAACAGACCATATATTCTGCTTTTCCCACTCCACCATAACACTCACCTTCCTCTTGTCCTTCCAGCTACCCTTTTCTGAAGCCTGTTCCCTTTTTTCAGCTATTCCAAATGTGCCTCCCCCTCTACCCTGTCTATCTTATTGCCCAAGAAGGAGATGTGAGTCATGTTATTTAACTTTCTTCATATACCGTGTGCACATCTGTGCTCAACTACGCATCCTTTACATCCAATAAAGAGAAATACTCATTTCTAGGACAGGACTTCTCTTATCTCAGTGTAGATAACTAGCTCAGCCATCTACTGTATAACTGACCCTGTGTATCAGATCTCTGTTTTCATTTCTGTTCTCACTGTCTCAGTCCTCTCCCACAGGAACATCCATCAGCCAGACCTTCCCAGCTCCTTCCCTAGAAGTCATCTCAGCAGTTTCTGGGTCCTGTGTCAAATCTGTGTCATTTATACATCAAGCCTCTTGTTTTCCCTCTCCTTTCCTCCTGGCTTCCTGTGATGCTCTCTCCCGCTCTCTTAGTTGCTTTATCCAGGCAGTCTCTCTCTCTAAGCAGTGGGAACAGCTGCTGCTAGAGACACTGAGGCAGGAGTGGCGGGTGCAGTGGGACTGGATGGGGCAGGACCTCCGCACTGGGCCCATCCTGACGTGTCCCGACGCGGCAAGTAGAGATGGACCTTCTGTTTCCAGGTTGCTCAGATTTAGCTCCCCATCTCCTTCCTAGGTCCATCCTTCCACACTCTATGACAGTACCTTACAAATCCAGTTCTCAGCTCCCCATTCCTCACTCCCAGTTTTCTTGTTCCATTTTATTTCACTTGAGTCTCAAGCGTCTCAAAAGTCTTGTGTCTTTTTCACTTTGGAATTAAATCTTGTAGCTCCTCCCCCGACTTGCTCTCAGGGTCAGCAGGACAGACACAGGAGCTGTGGATGCCCATATCCTGCCATACCAGTGCCCCAGCCAGGCAGACCAAGGACCTAAACCAGAGTGTGCCAAAAGTCATGTACATCCCACATACGAGGTTTCTTTCCTGTGAAAACCAGATATAAGCTTCGTTCCTTCATTCATACTACACCTGCTTTGTGTCAGGATGTGATTGAGACAGGCTTTGGGACCTGGCGAGCAGCTCTGGGTCCTGTAGCTTGTACCAGATTTGAGGGAGAAGGGGCAACCTTCCTGTTCTCTGCTCTGCTGCATGCACAAAAAGGCCCATTTAGCATTTTGAAGCTCCATCCTGGAGAATCTCTGCTCAAAAAACTGTTCAGAGATTTGAGTCTTCAAGTCTCTAGAAAATGCATGTAAACTGCTTTGTTTTGCATAAATTACCTGGCACATTTTGGAGAAATCTCGTAAAGATAGACCGTTTCTGTCCTCATTGTGATCCTCCTCGTTATGGAGGCATCCAGTCTTCTCAAGGCGCATGATAGAATTGTCCTTAACTTTATTCTCAGAAATAATTGAATTTCTTTTGATTAAGACTTTCCAGAAGAGAAAAATAAAAAGAATCATGGACCAGACAGTGACATGGAAAATTTCAGTCCAAATGAATAAAATCAGGCAGTTATGAAGAACTGAATGAAGGGCAATAAAAGTAAAATAAAAAAATAAAAAAGTGTTATAAAAAAGGTTAAAAGGCACTACCAAACATACTTTAATGAGCTTTGTAACAGAGTGCTGCTAGTGTATTTTTCTGTTAACATTATTTGTAGTGTTATTAACATTAGATATAGTATGTTATCTGTGAAAGACTGTTATCTTCCCTAGATAAGCGTGCCTCAGATAACTTCAGTGTAACAGACTGCATCACATTAGTGGAGGGAATAGCAATTTTAAAGCTTTTAGAATTGCTGGGGTCCTCCATAGGTCACCTTCTCCATTATCCTGTTCGTTGTCTAATCCCAGAGACTTCTGTAAGGTGAGAGGAAGGTGCTGTCATTCCCATTCAACAGCATCATAAACTCTCTTTGCATCTACCCAGAAAAACTATAAGGAATGAAAATATGTGCTGAGCATGAGAAAATCATGCCTTCTCTTGTCATCAGGGCCTCGCCTCTGCTCCAGTTTTACTAAGGCAGGATGGGGCTGATGTGACAAGCCGGAGAGGGTTGGACCATCTCCAAGCGGATGGATGCACTTTGGCTTGGTGGCAAATTATATCAAGACATTGAGCGTGAATATTCAAACTGGATGAAGTTTTTCTTGAGTGGACAAGCTGTCCCTTCTCAGTTAAATGTCATAGATGAGATCCTGAGCTAATATAAAGAGATCATCTTCCCTGCAGTCAGTAAAATTGTGTCCTTTTCTGCCTGCTGAAAAATCTGACCCATCAGATGACAAGTATCACCTCATATATATTGAAATTTATTATCAGTTAAGGATTCTGCTCAGCAGTTTTAAAGAACTATTCTGTGACAAAACCAAGATTAAAAAAAAAAAGAATTTGCATTTACTTTCTTTTCAGAGCCCAAAAGTGTACGTAGTTGAAAATTATCATAAAACTATTTTCAAAGTTTTAATTTTAATGTCATTGAAAGTTTTAATAAGTATTCAAATTAGAGTGAACACTAAATTATTAACTAAAACATTCTAACTTACTTTTAAAAATGACCTTTTGAAAATTAAAATAATATTAAGTTACAAAAGAGGAAAAAGAGACATTTCCTATTTTCATGCCCCTTCAGCTTCAACAGAGAAGAGTACGTTTTAATTACATTTCAGATTCAAGCTAGAAGTGTGATTTTTAGACATGTAGATGAAAATGGTTTTATTTTTAGACATAACAAAAATCATTTGAAATTGAAAGAGAATAATTATGTTGCATCTTACACACCCTTTTTTACTATACAGTAATAAAAATGAAAATAATATTAATGAAAATTGTCAATAGGCAATGTATTGTTTCTGAGGTCCTTAGTGTCCTAATATAACCCTTTGGAACTGTGTTACTTTTATGTTGTTGTGCTGGGTTTCTATCAAACGTTGAAGAGCTCTACAGAATGTAAATGCAATGTTAAAGATTACAGAAAACCACAGGGGAAATTAAGAGCTATTTCTTATATGGTGTTATAGGCCTTAAGCTATTTTGTTCTGGGCATCTTGTCATTATTGTTTTGTATTTAAGTCTTGGGTGGGGGTAAGAGATACATTCTGAAGGTAAGAAGCACTTTCGTTGAATCCCAAAGGTACAATGTTTGAAAGATTGTCTTTTTTTTTGAGGTAGTTTTCTTGGAGATCTGCAGAATTACAGAGACAAAATTATGGAGATATTCTTAGCTTTTTGCATGTAACTGCATAACATTAGGAGGATGAATCAAACTCAGTTAAAGTCAGTAGGAAAAAGATTATTATTTTTAGTAAGCATAGTCTATGGTCCATGCACACCTCTATGTGAACACGGCTGAAAGCCTGGTAGAGTCATCTAGTCTATGGCAAAATTATGTCTTGGAAGATTTCTTCGAAAATACTAGACTAAAAATGGATTTTACACATTTCAATGGACTTGCATTTCTTATTCCCTGTGTAACTGTGAATGAGAGCCATTCCACTGAGAGTTGCAAGTGGGAAAAATATAGGGGGCTATTATTTTTTATCTCCTTTAGCCATTTAAAAAAAAAAAAAAAAAACAAAGTTCAGTTTCAAGATCTGTATTGTCTTAGCTGAATTATGAATGACAGCTAGGGGATATGTGACCTGCACGGTTTGACTATACTGAATTTACTAATCATATTTTCCAGTTGAGGTAGCTGATAAAATTTTACCAAACTTAGTATTTTGAATGTGCTGAATGCATTCACAATTACTTCTGCATAACCAAAAAGTAGCAACAGCTGATGTCTATCAGTGAGCAAGGGAGGATCAAGTGTACCTTAGAAGTCCCATCTGATTTGATGAAATTGCTGTGTTACAGAGTTTATCAGGGTTCCTGTAGTCAGCTGTCTACTGCCAGGCCTGCACCAAGTCACTTCAGACTAAGGCGGTGGAAGGCTGTAAATCTTCATTCAGGTGCCTATATGTGAACACAAAACAGCAGCAGTGCTGAGGCAACAGCAAGAGAAGCTGAAGGAATTTAGCAGAGAAGAAAGATCCTGGTCTACACAACACAAAAATGACAAAATTATCAGGGAACAGGAACGGCAGGCTATAATGAATGCTAGTGCTGTATTTTTTTATCTCATTTTCTTTACTGCTTCTGGTACCTAACAAGAAATCATTGGTATTTTAGACTATTATGCAAAGTTTGTGTGAGCATTTGCCTGCCAAATCAAGAATATCTGAAAACTGAACTGAAAGAAATCCCTGAAGTGGAAAAAATTTCATTACTAGAGAATCTGTGAATCAACGACATTTACAGGATAAAGACGATGTGTGATCACTTTTTTTTTTTTTTTTTTTTGAGTAATAAGCACAGTGCATATGCTTATGAAAGATACGATAGAATCCAAGGTCAGGAAGTGCTGATTTTTACCTACTGAAACCAAGAGAATCTTATGGTCATGAATGTCAGGTGTCCAATGGCTCAAACATTTAACTGTGTAGGTGTCTGCCTCGGGAGCGTTATTAGAGCTGGGCCAGCAGGCTTTGTCCTGAACTCACTTTTCATCACCTTTGTATCATTAAATGAGATGTAGCATCATTACAAAAGCTTCAGTTAGCAGTGCTGCATGCCCTTAGGATTGTCTCACAGAAAGGCTCACGAGCGTGACAGTTCTTCAGCATTACACATTTGCTCTTCAGTCGATGAGGCCAGAATCATCTACATGCGACACCTGTGAAAAAAGGGCTTTCACAGATTAGCAGAAACAATACTTTCTAGGTGATGAACTTTCAACTTACAAATGTGGTGTTCAAAAAAAAAAAAACTGTTTCGTTAGTGAAGATACGTGTCCAACTAACATGCCCAGCCTGATCTCTGCCAGTGAGTAGAAGTGAAGAGACAGCAAAGAAACAGTAGTATTTTGTCACCTTTACATTTGAAACAGCTCTATAACCATGTTCCAACTGTAATTTAGTATCCGCTTTAATGTATTGCCTCCCTTCTCAATCTGACACCACTTAGAGCAGAATTAGTTTGTAAATCTGTTTTCCAATACTTTTTGATTGCTCTTGATAGGTACTGTTGATGTAAATCACTGTTATTATAACCAGTGACTCACTGATCCTTTGGTTATTGATTAATTAGACCCTTTTCTTATTGAGTATCAGGAATAATGAATGTGCTGCAACCTGCATTCCAAGCCTCCATTAACGTTTTAAAGAAATATATGTCATCTTTCAGGGAAATCAAGATGCATGCGATGAATCCAACATGGGTCTGGGTGTTAATTGCCTATTTTTTAACTTTCCTGCTTAGATGCTCGATTACTTTAATAGCCAATGCAAAAAAAAAAAAAAAAAAAAAAAGGGAGAGAGAGAGAAAGAAGACCAAGAAGACCAAGGGCAATTCAGTTTCTCCTACTGACTGTGAAGGGACTGTACATGACTTATTTAGAATGGTTAACTTATAGATCCACAAAAATAGTTAGTCTGAATTTAAACACATGACTTCTTAGAAAAGGTCGGTTCCCAATCCATATTTTCTTATAAACTGATTAGAAACTGAAATGAACTAAAAATCAAACCCTCACTAATAGGCAAAAGAACCTCAGTAAGCAAAATGTTAACCTAGGAGAAACTTTTAAACATAGCTGTATTACCACCTGTAAAAACAGAGGAAGCTTATAGCAGGACTGCTGATACAAGGCAATTTTAATGAACTAGTGAGACCAGAAGAAATTAAGTCATGTTGAAGCTGCAAGCAGTACAGGGAGCCTTCTGAAAAGGTCACAAGTTTCAGTAAGTGAAGCTGGTCCCACTCGGGAACTTAACCCATGAGGATACATGCAGAGTGAGTAGGATGAGCCTTTATTAAAAGTCTGCCCAGTCATTAAACACAAGTAATACCAAGACAAACTGGGAAGTGGGTGTTAATACTCTTAGAATTTGTTAGCAAAAAATGACCAGATTGCACCTCTTATTTGGAAATTCTACCTTTTGCTGCCTTTTGCTACCTTTTGTTTCTTCCACTGAATTTGTCAATTGATGACAAAACAGTTCTGCAAAAGTTACCCAGGCAAAATAACAAATAGGAACAATTATTCTTCCTGAGTAGATCTTCTAAATGAAGATTCCCTTCAAAAAGGCTGAAAATGCCTTTTGTGTTTAGAGCTTATATGGTTTTGCACTACTGCAAACTTATCTCTCTCTCCCCTTACCTAACTATGTATCTAAAAATGACTAATAGATTGAATTGTTTCTGAAAACAAAAGTTTTGTATTTTAGGATAAATGAATGTGGCTATTGTTTTTACCTCAGGCATTTGCAGGTATATATGCATAGCAGACTTTTACTTGCGATTGGTGCATTAATCTATGAGATTCTATCTTTCCATGTACTGCCATGATAGGAGGTACCTTCAAGTAAATTAGAATTTGCCCATTCTTACTTGTAATATCTAGAATAGGGCATCCAGGAAAGATGGGTGAGAAATTGATAGTACTGAGCCCTTAACTTTCAAATAAGTTTTGTTATAAATTAGCAATACTAACAGAACTATATTGTCACATATTATTTCCCAAGTCACCCATTATGCCAGTGAGCTTTGAAAATATAATCTTTAAAGTAGGAGGTACATGCCTAATACATTTAATTCTGGACTTGTAAATCAGGAATCTCAAAAGGGGCTGTACATTGCTTTTATGTCCAAGCTACTCAGAATTTCATTCTAAGCCGAGTGCTCAACTTCATTAAATGGTTTCAAATGTCCCTATCAATGTATAGGTTCTTTTAACTGTGAGATACTTGCTTTAAGAGATGGTAAGGTTGTGTATAGTGGAATTAACCTGAATGAGTAAGTATCCACAACATGTAAAACCAACTAATACTTAGAAGTATTTCTTCCTCTCCCCAAAGGCAACCTAAGAATAGTAACTCTAATGGAGATCGGGACCTTGTAAATAAGATGAACACCACCCTGCTGACAAAATTTAGTTAAAATATTTATTTAATTTCTCAAGGTTGGTTTTGCTGAGCATCTTAACATGAAAAATACTGTTGAGCTTTGTTGGTTGCACGGTCTGAACTTTAAAGTCATGATGATTTAATCTTCTAACCACTGAATCGTGGAGCTGGAGTCCCAGAAAGCAGCAAACAGGCATCCTTCCTAAAACCTGTGAGGGGATAAAGGGCTAGAGCATCTCTGCAGTCACAAACACTGCAAACAAAAGTGCTTATTCCTGTAAGCCATTTGGAAATGACACTAGCTTCTTAGGCCCTAACCACCAAGCTAGTGTCAGAGGATAAGCATTTCAGTGACTTTTGAGGCTGCCTGGCTTGTAGTTGTTCTGTATAGATGAAAAATCACACTATTAATCCTCTGAGAAGCTTATTTGCAAGAAGGTATTTAAAATAAGAGTGGCAATAAAAATCTATGTGGTGATTTTCATGGCAGCACTGCGTTATAATGAGCTGTGCTTGCATCTCTTGGCAGGGCTGCAGGAATATCCACACTATTCGTATGTGCAGTCTGCATTCCCTACACTCGTCCTGCAGATATATACGGAAATGTGTTTCCAGCAAGCACTCATTTTATAGAGTAGGTAGTGAGGGTACTGGGCAACCTAACGTAATAGGTCATCTTGGGCAGTGTACAGAGCACCAGACTTGATCTCAGCTGGAGCATCTGCCTTTGGACAAGATAAGCAGGGAAACTCTGCCTGAATCCAGTGCTGTGCAGCGCACAAAGGCTGCCTCCTAGGACTATCAAAGCAAGTAAAATGCTTTCCTGCTCAAATCCTTTCCAATTTACACAGCTCCTAGAACGCCCCCTCCCTAAGAACTGTACACATGCCAACAGTGAGATATAGTCTGAGTAAAACCAACTTCTTTTCCGTTTCTTAAGTTGCCTGCTCATTTTGCAGTAGATATCATCATTTGGAAAATACTTTATAGCTACAAAGAATCATAATTCCTTACTCAGAAAGCTAAAAATATTGAAGAAGGCAATTATTATTTGGTAAGGTAGTAGGGAGGAATGATCCAAACTGAGTATAAAGCAAAGAACTCAAAGTGATGACAGATATGGGTCTTTAAAACAAATGTTTTTTTTAGTTATGTTTGTTCTGTTACGCAATTTACTGCTGATGATTTTGGCATAGTTATTGTAATTTTTTTGTAGACTTAGTTCATGGCCTTTTGATTACTATTTGATATGATTTTTTCCTGAACACTGATTTCAGCTAAAAATGCATTCCTCTCCCTTCCTCTTTTTCTCTTTTCATTTTTCCTTGTGCACTGGGATTATCTGTGATGGTTCTTAGGCTATTTTGCCTCAGTCTTTCAGTGTGGAGCTTTTGATATTAAATAGGATTGCCTATATGAGTTACTGGTTTTCCATCAGTCTGCAACTAAATTCCAGCAAACTCCAGAAAACAGAAGGAAAGGTGCTTTTGGCCCTCCCCATCAAAGTTTCTAGTTTAGAAAATGTTGGATTTTAATATTCAGCATCCAAAGCTATTTTCTGTGAGAGGCTTCTGAAAGATGATGACACTCATATATTTACATAGGATTTGCAATGATCAGTGGTACACTAAATAATATTAGTTCATGGATAGAGATTAAAATACACGTATTTTAGTTAAATTTCTCTTTGAACATAGCTAACTAGCATAATACCGATGTGGGCTCCTTTTGATCAGCGTCTTTGATAACTGCTTATATGGGCTTTTGCTTGATTGTTTTCATAGAGCTTTCTTGAGAAAAGAATTGCTGAATTATGTTTTTCTTGCTTGATGATTACATTCATGGCTTTCAGTACCTTAGTAATACTGTAAAAACTCAAATGAATAAAAATCAAACAGTTCCTGATAGCTTTTTCTGAAGTAGCATCTCTCACTTAGCTCGGCCCACCCAATCATAAAACCTTGCTCTTTGTGTATGTTTTTCTCTAAATGCAGTCTGAGTTTGGATTATGACAAGCACTATTATATGACAATTTCATATAAATCATGCCATGTGTGAAATTTGAATTCTTTAGATGATGACACAAGGATTTGAAACCAATCACAGTGAAAATGCCAATTTTTGTTTTTTCAAAGGAGCAGTGTTTATAAAAGAGTGTGAGTTGATAGCGTGGAAGAATAGAGTTTGTTTATCTATTGGACCTGCCTAGCACAACAATGACAGTAACTTCTTTCTTCTTCCCATGCACTTGACGCCAAGCTGAGGATCCCACTCCTAATGAAACATCTCGCTAGTCATGGGATCTTTAATATTATTGCTAGCAATTGCCTAGTATGGACCAAACACATATTCTGAAATAAATGGAAACCTATTGGGCTTTGTTAGGTTATATCTCCAGTAGTGACTTAGACAACGAGGATTCTGTGTATTAATCCATCAGTCATCACAAGTGTTTTTGTTATCTATCAGGTAAATTAACTTTCCCTGGGGTTAAGCCTAGAAAATTTTACTGAAGTAAATTAACAGATAAATCAAAGCGAAACAAGTAAAATTGCACTGGAAAACTTGCCTTCATTCAAGTATCTCTGGAACAAAACAGACATCAAAGCTCCCTTATTTAGCCAAAACTTTTTTTATAAAGTATAAGTACCTAATCAATATATATATTGCCTGTGTATGCTTCACTCTATCCCTGTTCATCAAAGCACCTACAAGTTGCTGAAGTCCAATCACAGTCAATGGACGATTCACAGATTTAAAGTTAGGTACAAACTTTAGTACCTTAGTGGACTGTAGCTTTTGAGGGGAACACATCATGTATTTGCAGCAATCTTTAACTTTAAACCCAATGCATGAAGGAGAGGAGGAGATGTGAAGTATTTTGAATTTGTGTAACATCTTGATGGTCACGTCAAGGAAAAAAGTTACCACCCGCTCAGTGGTCTAGATGATTTGATTGTTTTTATTACTGGGGAGACACTGGGGTGTTAAATGAAAATAAAAATAAGATAAAATAAAATAAAATAAGTCTCTTACTTTTCAAAAGCAGATAAAGATATATATGTGTGCATATATATAAAACATACTTATAAACAAATATAGAGTGCATATAGTCATATATTCATGTTCTGTCACTGCCAGATGCTGTCACTGGCTGAGTGACAGCTACCCTGATGGAGAGTTGTTGTATTGCCTTTGCTACGGCAAAACCAGCGCAGCTGCCTCTGTATAACATGGTCTGCATTTCTACTGTGGCACTGTAAACTTTATGGGGAAGTTGCCTCTAGGGAGCATGACAAAAGATGTTCTCCAACTTCCAGCTCATAAATTCAACCTGGCCCACAAAGATCCAGGGATGGCTGTGTCTTTCCTGTGATGAGAGCAGAGATGTGGTCCTGCCTGGGGAATGCTGACATGGGAAGCAAGCACAGTGCCACAAAATACAGTGGGTTTGACACTGTCATGTTTAACAGCTCACTGCCTCTGGAATGAATCCTTTCATTAGTTTTCATGTAAAGAATTAACAGAGTAACATCAGGGACCTATATTATTGAAATCTTTTTAGCATTGGCTTTCCTTAATCTGCAGTTCTGCTTTTCTTTTTGCATAGTTAATTTGGAATAAATTTTTATTAGAGAGATTACTGAGAGTAATCATTTTGAGAGGGTTATATGGATAGTTGCTTTCATTTAATTCTCTGCAACCAAAAAACCACAAAAGTTGTGCGTATAAAATCTTCCTCTGAAAAGGCATTGGATAATTAGGTTTCCCCTTTTTATTATCTCCCTACTTATGTTTATTGCTTAGAAATGATGTGCCCTGCACTGTTTATTAATTTAATAGATTCTATTTTGATGATATTTAAAATTTTTATGTGATTAAGACACCAAATGTAAACACCATCTGATGACATTTATTTGGATACAGTATTCATAACAATTTGATTATAAAGAGTAATTGCTAGAATGTGGGATACAGTTTTCACATCTTCAACTGACAGAAGGACTGCAGTCCTATATTTAAAGGAATTTAAGCAATTAGGAAGCATGTCTACAAAGGTACTTTGGTATTCAATCCCTATTGAAGCACCAACTCTCACCTTAAAGCTGGTAAGAAAATGACACCAGGTAAGAAATGATAGAGAGCAACTGCACGGTGTTAGTGGCTCCAGCCCATTCTCCTCTGTGCTGGATTAGAGAGGAGTTGCACCTCTGTGGCTTAGAGCATTGATTGCAGAGCAAGATTGCATCTGCCGATAAAAACTGTATAGATTTACCCAACAAAGCTGTCTTCTTAGGTGTAGACAACTGATTCCTTATTCTCCTTTCAAAACAAAGAAAGCAGGCAATGGCAACATAAGCCCTGGCTTTTACATTGCAGGCTTCAAACTGCAGATTTGTCAAAGAGGCAGCAGCTGTATTTTCCCGATCGTGAGATTATCAACATAAGCAGCCTCATTTCCCAAGGTAACACCCTGCAAATGAGACTGGAGCAGTAGGTATTTGCCATTTGCCATTACTGGGAGTTTCCTGGACCCTCAGCGAAACAGGCCTCCCTAGACTAGAGATAAGAATAGTGAGTTTAGGTGAGTCTGGTTTCTTCAGCCTGGTCACAGGATGGCCAGTCTCTTAAGGAGTTCCCACATAAAGCACAAGGCAGTTTTGAGAAAACCTAGCCCCTGCCCTTTCCCTCCCTTCCTTCCTTCCTTCTTTCCTTCCTTCCTTCCTTCCTTCCTTCCTTCCTTCCTTCCTTCCTTCCTTCCTTCCTTC
>JAWLRI010000379.1:4431745-4441859 GCA_034781795.1 Crypturellus tataupa
TCCTTCCTTCCTTCCGTCCTTCCTTCATTCCTTCCTTCCTTCCTTCCTTCTTCCTTTTCCTCTCTTAAATTCCTTAAATTATCTTCCCAATGGACCAAATTTAGAGCTGCCTGCTTCTGCGGGCTTATCTGTTGCCTAAGTACCCAGATTGGCATTCCTCTCTAGCACTGCACTCAGTAAAATGAAGGCATGCCTTAAAACTCTATTTTTTTTTGATTGTTATGGGTAAAATTCAGATAGGTCTAAAAATCTTGGAATACTAACTGAGCTGACTTGAATTTTGCCCTGCAGCTGCAGAGAATGGTTTACACAGATCTGTTTGATGATTACTCAGTTCAGTCAATGTTCTTACCCTTTTCATTTGCAGTTTTTGTGCTTTCGGTTCACAGGTGGTTCAGCTGAGTCACATTTTACCTTTGCTCCTTTTTGTGCACAGTTCTGAGACTTAATAGTGGGAGTGAGTATTCCTATTGCAAGTCACTATGCAATGCAACATTCCTTTATATATTGACATTAAAAATGGGCTTGCAGTTTTTCCAGACAGCATTAATTAAATCAAGTAAAATGAGTCTGTATGTCTAAAACAGAAGTTCTGCATGCTGAAGGCATTCTCTTACAAAGGAAAAATGTCAGAACATGTCCATGAAAGCTTTTGGTGCTAAAGTAGATTTCAGATGTGACAACGTTTTCTACCCAAAATGACAACACTTCAGGGAGAGTAAAAAAAAGATCTTTTTCCTTGGGTTTTCAGCCAGAAATCTTTAGTTTCTAAAATTATTTGTGATGAACAGTAATGATCAGAGTTGTGTGCTCTCAGCTGCATGTTATTTTCCTCCACTAAAGGCTGCTTTGATGGAAGCGTCCTATGGGAAGGATAAAACCTAGGAAGGGAGAGGTGTCTGGGACTGCCCATGGAGGGGAGGGATGAGGTGCTGAGACTGCCATGATGTAGTGAGCGACTGGGGCACTTCAGCAAGTAGAGAGCTGGGCCTTAGAAGTGAGGGAGAATAATGTTTTCTGGCACCTAGAGGGGACAGTGTGGAGTTTGCTGTAACTCAGCCACTAAACTGGTCAAAAGCAAGCTTAAAAACAAAGGTCTACACTTCTGGGATACAGCTAGCAAGGGGGAGGTTATAAACCAGAAAGGTTTATAACCTTTTCTGCATTTTGGTTCTCTCTGAACAGATCGACCTGAATGTTCTGGCTAACTGGAGGTCCCATTGCACAGCATTTACCCTATGCTAAACACAGTTTTAAAAAATGGAAAGAGCAAAACAAAATAATGAGAGTGGAAAAGTGCTTAGCATCGGGTGCTGGTGGTTCTCTTTACAAACATTCACTAGTTCAGCAGTTCATCCCTATTTGTTGTCAATGCATGACCCTGCAGCTACAGTGGCTATTTAATACATGGAGGTAAACTGCACAAGTAGAGTCACCACCTACTAATACAAATGCGTTGCTGAACCCCTCAATATCAGGATTGCTTACCTGGTGCTGAAACCTAAACTGTATATATGGAGAAATTGTCTGCCATTTGACAGATACCATGGATAATCCTTTGTAATCTGTAACTAGATTGGAAGCTAGTGTTCAAAAAAAAAAAAAAAAAAAGAAAAAAGAAAAAGAGGAAAATAAATACTCTGGTCATAACTCATTTTGACACCAAACCTAAACCAAATTTGATTTCTGCTATGTGTTGTGAATATCCTTTTTAAAAGAACAGGCAGCATGAACTTCAACATTCAAAATTCTTTCCAGTTGTCAGAGGCTGAGAAGACAGGAGACACCAAATTCAACATCAAAATTAACACAGAAATGTCATCAGTGGGGGTACCAGGATTTTAATCTATCTTTTCTTCTACAAAGGGTAAAGGTGCTTCTTGCTCTACAGCTTTAGAAATCTTTTGTTTATTTGCTTAGTTTTCCTACCATGTTTTCAAACTTCGCAGGACACGAAGTACTGGAGCCTTCTGGCAAGCTGCATAGCTAGTAATAATGGAGTCAGTACAGCCATGCTGTGAACCATGCAAGAAGTGCGTAAGTTCCTGTGTTTCTGCACAGAAAAACATTTCATGCTTTACACAACAGCCACAGAAAAGGGAGGGCTGGTGTCTGGCATAATTTTCTTTACGTGGTAATTTTGCAAGCAGCTACAGTAGAAACAATATTTTGATAACTTGGTGGTTTTGGCTTAATAGTTTTTGACTGCTTCATGTTCCAGAGGAGAAATTGGTAGTGGTAGTACAGTGTTTCTCATGCCTTGGTCGCAATTAGTAACGCTGTTCCTGAGTGATGTATAGTTTACTTGCTTTTTGTGTTGTAGCTATTTGAAATGCAGATTGTTTGTGAGGGGTGTTGCTGTTAATGTAAGTGGACAAGCACAACATTTTAATTCATGGTGGTACAGCTGTGTCTTTTCTAAATTGGGACTATAGCCTGGTAGAAGAAATGCTAAAAATATATTGTTTTTTAATTCCAGGAGAAGTGTTGGAGCTTACTCATAGGCAGATTTCCCTGCATTCTTCCATTTCTGCATTTTGTTTCCCTGGTCCCCACCTCTGCCTGACTGCAGTGATTTGATTCTTTTTTGTTTGTTGTTTGCTTTTTTGTTTTTGGTTGTTGTTGTTGTTAATTTTGCTCATTTGTTTTTTCAGAAAGCCCTAAATAACCCCTCACCCCCAAACTCTAGAAGAAAAAGTGATGCAAATGCATTAATAATGTTGGGAAAGAGGAATCTGTGCCTATTGAGAGTTAGAGCTCCTTCCTTCTTCCTGAACACGACAGAGGACTTTCTGCATTGCCATGTTTCCTTTACAGGTTACAAATAACCTTAAACAAATGCTCCTTTTCCCACTAGGAGCACAGAGGCTTTTGTTTTCTACTTCTCCTTGCTCCACTCGAGAGATTTGCCTTGACAGCAGGAGACTGGCCCATCCTCCTGGTGTGAGGCTCCTGCCTCCACCCAGGAAAAATAAGTGCTTTTCCCTAAGATCCACTAAGCCCCAGACAATATTTTTCTCTCCCCATCTCAGACCTGAGAGTACCCCAACCGTTAAGCAAATAGGTCTGGCATATGAACAACATAGCCATCTTTATTCCTTTTCCCCTTTAATAATCCAGTCGGCCTATGAAACTGGCTCACTGCCCTGTAGATACTCTGCATCTTATCAGAACAGTGATTAGGAATGTGCACACTGCAATACCATTCACACTGTTGAATGCCATACATTATAACGGGCACACTGCTGTGCTTCTGCCTTTTTTGAATTCAAACAATTTAAATGTTTACTTTACTGTGCGAGTAACATCATAACTCCATATCTTTGCATCTACAGCTTCCAAATCTGTTACTATCCTTGGATAAGTTGGGTAAATTAATCCCTGCTGAGTAAGATGATGACTTGTTGTTGTCTTCATCACTGATATGTAGGCTTGTGGTTGCCTAAATGCTCTTTTCACTTCATTTCCTTCTTACACAGTCTAGGTGCAAGAGAATGTGTTCCTTTCCTTACGTCCAGACCTTTGGCTTTAATCAAAATCAAAATTCCAAACTGTCTGCTAGCACATTTATTTTTTTGGACCACAGTTGAAGATCTCATCCCCACTGTTTTTCTGAGGACTTATTTTCCATTTGGTTGATAAAGGCTGGACATGATCTAATATACAGACTGCCAGATTTAGAGCTGGAATCCACTCAGGTTTGTAGGCATACAGGTTCCATAACAGCTTTAGTTTCCTCTTTCTCTGGGCACATCTGCCCCTGGTGTAGAAAGAGACATAAAAGAGGCATTGTACCTTTCTCCTCCTCTCCTCAAACACTGTTGTGCATTTCTGGATACAGAGTGTAGGTACTATCAGCTGCTAGTTCCAGAATGATTTCAACCTTCCAGCATACCTTGAGAATCACAAGGCAGATTAAATCAAGATTTCTGCCTCACCAGATAGCACAGCACATTCTCTGACTGGTGTGTACTATGACAAAAGAGCTCTTCCAGCACTTCCCCATGTTCCCATAATTTGAAGCCATTTTATTCTTTTGAGTTATAGAGCTGCATGACAGTGGAGACTGTCATGCAGCTCTCTCTTGTTGGGTTCTTGCAAGTATTCTGCTGACAACAGCGTTAAATCAGAACTTCACCTGCTGCATTAGCACAACAGATCTTATTGACTAAAGAGGAATGTATGGTGAGAAAAAACAAAGCCTTCAAGGTTAAGAACATAACCAGTAATATATACTAACATATAATGAATGGATTCAACCGGATTCTTGAATCATAGCAGACTGTTAATCCAAGTAGCCACGTAGTTTTGTTATCTTCACCCACATGCTTCCATACATCTAAAACCTTGGCCAATTTTTTTTCTCATGTTACAGCTGCCATATAGACTCTGGTTCGGTTCAGGTAGTTCCCCATTTGTGTCTAGCCGCGCTTGGAGATCTTGCACTTCCATTGAAAGGATTGTGCCAGGTTGTGTTAGATGGAGCAAGGGCTCTGTTGTTAAACATCATATACCATCCTGGACTTTTGTAAGAGGTGGATCATGGTTATTTCAGGATATAAAATCACCAGGAAATAAGTTTTGTTTATCTGGGGTCTGGCTTTGCTTTGCTTTCCTAATTCATATTAAAAATGAATTGGTGCAAGAAGAGGTTAAACACATTTCAGCAAGGAATTTAATGAGATGTTATAACAAATCAGTTTATCGCACATCATTGCAAGACTAAGATGATAAGATACGAGACTTGGCCCTAGAATACAGAAGTTAGTTGGAATACATATGTAAGCCTGAGGGGTTGGGTTCATTATCTTTTTGTATTAAGTCTTTTTACATGCATTGTAAAAATAGCACAGTCACATCTCTGCATATGTTTTTGAGTTGCTGGAAATTTCTTTTTCTTCTTCTTTTTTTTTTTTTTTCTCTCACAACTACAGCATAATGAGTCCTTTCACATATGCATGGACTTGAATATTTTTTTTCTTTTATGTGCACACTATTGACACAAGGTCATCTAAACTTGTGTTGTTTTTGCATAATGTCACAAATTACAGGTTATGGCATGCAGAACTGGCCTATGCATGGAGTAAAGCATGTGCTTCATCAGACTAGTGCAGTGTTAAATGTCAAAATATTTTCACTTGTCTTCATGTGTCACATTTGGGGAAAAAAGAAAGATACAAATCCTTCAATACTTTCATTAAGTAAATACTATCGTGCTTGCTTCAAGGGAACTGATACTTGATGAAAATATGAGAGACACTCTCGGTGAATAGCAAAATTAATGTCAGGTGTTGAGACTATTTGAGGAAAATCCACTTTATTCAGAGTTCATTTTGGCAGCTACTCAGATTCCTCCTTTCTTCTTGTCTAAGTATCTTGGCAATTGAAATACTTTGCATATCAAAGGTAAATTCTAGTATATTAAACAATGTGGGCCAAATGTTACATTCCATGAGGTCAGAAAAAGCAAATGTAAGTAGCTTTGTTTTCATTGAATTCCTTTATATTTATGTTAGCATTTATTAGATAGGCTTTAGTTACTCAGCATCCAGCATGAATTTTGTCATGTTACAATATCAACTTTTTTTTTTTCAAATTGCCATTTTACTTCTTTAACTAGTTAAAACCAAAATAAACTAAATCTTAATTTATTAAAATATAACCAAAGATTTGTATTATGCTATGTTTGGGCATTCTGCTTGTTTACTTAAAGCAAAAACAAATTATATGAATACACCTGCAGAGAAGTAAACATTTGTTTTCCCTGGATAATTCTAAGTAAACAGAGAGAAAGTAACAGTGGTCTTTTATAAGCATCTTCACTGAATAGTATTTCCTGTGTAACAGATTGTTGTGTTTTTTTTTTTTTTTAAAGAAAATCTGAGAAAATACTACTCTAACGTTCAAGATAATTTGTAGACTTAATAAAAATATCAGAAATGAGTTCAACTGAATGTTACCTTTATAAATATGAATGCTGAGAGGCATTTATTTGTATTACTGGAATAATCCACTCAATGGATTCCACATTTATGGATAAACATCTCTTCATTCTTAGTATCTCAGAGTAAGTTAATATATCCAAGCATTTAGGTAAGACTTGATAATCACAAATATTTAAGATTCAAGCCTGTGTCGATGTCATAGCCATGAGCTTGATGTCATACCTAGTTGAAGTCTAAATTATGTTTTCTTGCAGCTAGGTGGCTGTGTGAGGGATAAACTCACTACGCTTAGAGCCACAATAACTGGACTTCATCAACAAAGAATGGTTGATGTTGGGAGGAACCTGTGGCCATCATCTGGTCCAACTTCCCTACACAAGCAAGATCACCTAGAGCACATGGCTCAGGGTCACACTGAGGCAGTTTTTGAATATTTCCAAGGAAGGAGACTGCACAATCTCTCTGAAAAACCTGTTCCAGTGCTCTGTCATCCTCATAGTCAAGAAATTTTTCCTCAAATTCAGATGGAATTTCCTGTGTTTCAATTTGTGCCCACTGCCTCTCATCCTGTCACTGAGCACCACTGAGAAGAGTCTCACCCCATCTTTTCTACACCCTCCCTTCGGATACCCACTGATTAGATCCTTCCTTAACCTTCCCAGGCTGAGTGGTCTCAACCTTTTTTGTATAAGAGACATTCCAGTCCCTTAATGTTTGTAGTAATCCTCTGCTGGACTACTCCAGTACATTAACATCTTTCTGATGCTGGTAAGACCACACTAGGACATAGCACTTCTGATTTTGTCTCACCAGGGCTGAGTAGAGGATCACCTCCCTCGACCTCCTGGCAGTGCTGTTCCTAATGCAGCCCAGGTGCCATTGGCCACCGGGGCACATTGCTGGCTCATGGTCATCTTGTCCACCAGGACTCCCTGGTCCTTCTCGTCAGAGCTGCTTTCCAGCAAGTCAGCCCCCATTTTAACTAATTTATTTCACCATTAATCTCTTAAGCCTAAAAAATGAAAAGCTCTTCAGGTTTGTTTGTTTTGTCTAGACATTTCATCAGCTTCCTCCAGACAAATTCCACTCGCAGGAGGAATCCTAATGCTAGTATTATGGCCATGTCAGCTCATAGAGATGTAAATAACAGGCACAGTTTGTATAGCCTTAGCATTATCTGAACTTTGGAAAAGCAACTATTACATCCTATTTTAGCATGACTAGAAAACACTCAAAGCAGTAGCAGTATATACATGCTTTATATATAACCTAATTAGAGTTATTTGAAACCTATTTATATTTCTTCAGTGTCTTTACAGTGTTAACAAGAAGAGCAAAAAGGACTGCACTGTGGACTCCATCTAATGCATTCACTATTCCAGAAGCAAATTATAAAAAAGGAGGCTAGTGAAAGGCATCCAGCTAAACCTTGGCCCAATCCTTGTGTACTGACTGGCAGAAAGAGGTTTTCTATTACAATTCCATCTGCAACTCCTTTCAAAGAAGTGCAAAACCTTTTGTTACACACTGGAGAGGAAAGGTCATATTTTTCTGAATATTAAATATTTTATACCTTTTTTTTTTGGTGTGTGTATGGGGTAATAGAATTCCTATCGCTGATCATCTTACAGCAGAATGGTCTCTGTATGACAAAGGATAATAGAACTGGATGTATCATAATCCAGAACAAAATAAACAAGTAAACGTGAGAATGAAAGTAGGATTCAAGTTGAAGATTGAATCTTTGGAGGAAGGTTAAAAATTGTTTCTTGCTGGTGATTAAACAGGAAAATGGTTTTCTCACACACACGAAAGTATTTTTTTTCAAAAACTTTAATTCAAGTTAATTCAAGTTTCAAAACTTTAATTACTAATCATTTTTTTCAATTTTTGATTAGGTGTTTATAAAATTCGAATTAAAAAATAGGACGTTTGCAACTCAAATATATACTTCTACAGTTATTTTTTAACCGAAATAAGCTGTTGTTTTGGAATAATTTTGTTTAAACAAATTTTCAATTTGGTGTAAAGTTCTAAAGAAAAATTGCAGTCCTGACAATCCGACAAGTTTTAAATTTGAATAACTTTTCCTTAATACTCAGCTGTCTACAGCTACTCTTACAAAGTAAGGCATACCAATGGACTAAGGGCTAACCAGTAATTTCAGTTTTCAAGGAAACACAGACGGCCCAATAGTTCTGCAGAGGATTCAAAAACAAACAAACAACAAAAAAACTCTTTCCCCCAATTTTTCTAACTTTTCTTTTATCTTCTGGCTTAAACAATAACAGTTTCTGTTCAGTTTTCCTTTTCCCTTTCCTTTTTAGTCTTTGTCCTTCAATTCTGTTATAATTTGTTCCCTCATCTCATATTCAGCTCTCTGTCTTCAGTTCCTTGTTCCTTGTCCCTTTGTGCTTTATCTTTTTTCCTAATCTGTCTTGCTGTTATACTCTCTTATGATGTATAATGGAACTTATGGTAGAACATTCTTTGTTAGATTTTATTTGATTTTTATCTAATTATAGATATTATTTTAAAATCTTACATAGAAACATGTTTAGTTAGTTGCATTTTGTGAACTTGGGGGAAAAAAAATCACTTTGAAGCACGCTGTGGGAGCAGAGCAAAGGAACAATTGCAAAGATAAATGTACCAAAAGGTCTTCATAAGCTCCACTTTAAAAGTCACTTCCTCAGACAGCCCAACAGGATGTCCAACCTCAGTCAAAATGTGTCAGGCTGCAAGGTTGACATTTCAACACTGAAAAGGGCTTACCCTAGTTTTAACAGGCAGAAAATGGAGTATGCCATGTCACCAGTGAAATATGTTGTTGAGTAGAAGTTTGATTATAATAAATCTAGTAGTAAACTGACTTTTGCAACCAATATTGACTGTCAGATTAGTAGTTCTTACCAAGGGCTGGGGACTGCTAATATAGAAAGAAGACATTTCTTAACTAGTTCTACTTTCTTTAAGACTGTCAGAAATCAAGTGTTCCCACAATTTCTGTGAGTGGTAATAAATATCACCTTGTGGGTTAAGGCACGGTTTCATAACAGCCCACCACATTGCAGGTGGGAGAAAAGAAACCAATTTTCTCAGGGTTATTCCACTATGAAAATAATATCCACATTTGTATAGTGATAGAGTACTGAAGAATGGCTGACCACTGATAACTTTGAATACTAAAATTGAATTCCTTTCTGTATAAAATATGTATTAAGGGCTCCTTTTGTAGGAGCCCTTCCTACAGAACTTCTTTTCCTGCTTCTGTGAAGAGGATGCCAGGCCACTCACTCCTTGGAGGCTTTGAAGGAGCTCAACGACAGAGATGTAGGGACACCTGATAATCCTTCTGCTCATCATCCCTTACATAAGGAGTTCTCACATCCATAGCTAGTCACTAACTGGTCTGATATAGCAGCAATAAATACAAGCCTAAGTAGTATCAGTAGCATTTTCTTATACAAATCTTACTGTTGAAATGTTTGCTTATGCATTTTCAAAACCTCAGCATTCTGCAAGGAAGACTTAAATGTCAAATCTAACTCCTGAGCATGGAGGAAGTGCTGCTTGAATAGTAACCAGCTCTCTTGGGCCACCCTTCCTTCTAGAACCCTAGCCCATGAGATTTTTTCTGAGGAGGTCTCTGAAGAGGCTAAATTTGGCCCTCCTGAAGTCCATGGTTGCAAGACTACTTACAGCCCTGCCTCCTCCTCGTTGGATTCTGAACTGCACCATCTCATGGTCACTACAGCCGAGGCTATCCCCCACCTTCATATCTCCAGCCAGTCCCTCTCTGTTTGTTAGTATGAGGTCCAGAGGCCCACCTCTCCTCGTTCTCTCCTCCGCAATCTGTGTTAAAAAGTTATCATCAAGGCACTGCAGAAACCTCCAGGACTGTTTGTGCCTGGCTGAGTTGTCCTTACAGTTGATGTCAGGTTGGTTGAAGTCCCCTATGAGTACCAGGGCCTGTGACTGTGAGGCTACTTGCAGCTGTCTGTAGAAGGCCTCATCAGCCTCCCCATCTTGATCAGGTGATCTGTAGCAAATGACTTTCACATTAACCTGTCCTCTAGTCCTTACCCACAAGCTCTCAACACGCTCATCATCGACTCCCAGGTTGAGCTCCGTGCACTCCAGTTGCTCTCTCACATAAAGAGCGACTC
>JAWLRI010000379.1:4449455-4497784 GCA_034781795.1 Crypturellus tataupa
CACAGCCTCTCTGGGCAGCCTGTGCCAGGGCTCTGTCACCCTCACAGGAAAGTTCTTCCTCATATGGAGGTGGAACTTCCTGTGTTCAATTTATACCCGTTACCCTTGGGTAATATTCTGTGACTGACCATCACCAAGAAGAGTTTTATGCATTCTCTTTACATTCTCCTCTCAGGTATTTGTACATATTGATAAGATTCACTCTCAGTGTTCTCTTCTCCAGGCTAAACAGACCTAACTCACTTAGTCTTTCCTCATATGATAGATGCTCCAGTCCCTTAGTCATCTTGTTGCTCCGTGCTGGACCCTCTCTAAAAGCTCCACATCCCTTGTGCTGGGGAGCCCGGAACTGCACCCAATGTTCCAGATGCGGCCTCACCAGAGCTGAGTAGAGGGAGAAGATGACATGCTGGCAACATTCCTTCTGATGCAGGCCAGGATGCCATTTTTTGTATTTGTCACAGTACTTGTCACTGGCTTAATATTTCATGCTTTTGGGGATTGTATAAAGTCTGGCCTTTTCCATGAAAAGCAACTCTATGTCACAGCACTGTCTTGACAAAGCCTTCAAACTAGCTTTGATAAATTTATACATTAATTGATCCATTTAGTAGTTGATTCAACCCATGCATACATTCCACTGTACAAGCTTAACTATATCAGTCACAGATATGACCACAATAGCCATAACAATTTGCCTGAATTTTTGAAAAAGTAATCAATCATAAGGAGGTCATTCATTTGTTTTGAGATGCTTGCAGATCTATTCTTAAAATGTTTGCGAATGCAATTGATATATTGCTTATATTCTTCATTATTTCTTTCCGAGCTTGCATGGGAATGCTATCCTGTCAACTGATGATCCTTAAAAATAGTTGCTTAATACTTCATTCTAGTCTTCCATCCAGAACAGGTGTTCCTGTCAGGAATTTCACAATTAACAGTCCGAGTAGGACAGAAATCCTCAAAACCAAGAGCCTTCACCTGGACTCATTCATGTTAACTGCCTCTATTTTGTTCTGTGATCAAATGCTCATTTCAGAATTTCAAGGACAGTGATCATTATACTGATGTCTTAGTCAGTCATGGTTTCTCCTGTAAAAAGTGTTCTTTAGCTGTCCTTATTATCTTTGAATCTTAAAATAATCATACTCACTACATAGAGGTAATATTATTGTCCTGGTTTGGGGTTTTATTTCCTTCACGATTATCATGGACCAGACTTTTAAACTGCTCTATATTTGGCATTAGACCACTGAATCAAGCATAGGCCAGTTGAGATCTGTCGTGATAATTTGAGTTTTGTCAACTCAATTTGAGTTTTTGTAAGAATATCTTTAAACTTCTACTGTTATGCCAAAAAGGTAGATAATTTTAAGGTCCCATTTAGACCATTGAAATATAAAATTATCTGTTGGCACAGATTTATTCTCTAGCTTGAAACAGCAGGAAAAAAAAAGAAACAGATGCTGCTGAATGACCAGTCACATACATATTTCATAAGTTCTCACAACTAGTTTTGCAAACCTTATAAAGTTTGGGGTTCATCTGAATGTCAGCTTCCCTCTTTTATGCTCAGCTCTATGTTTTCATTTGGCAGTAATGAACTCATGGTGTTTGTTCCAACTGGCAAACATGATAAATTTCAGACAAAGTCGGTAGAACCAGATGGAAGAGTCTGATGCTCTAGCAGTGGTGCATCCTGCTATGCAACTTTTTCTCCCTGCACAGAGGAACCGCACTAGCCAGGTAGCATTGAGCTCTCAGTTAAACCAAGGACACAAGCCCTCCTCTGACTCGCTGCACAGCAGGCCTTGTTTCCCTGTGTTACCTGGATTCACCTCCTTCTCCAAAACTTGCTTGTATTTACAAGTGCGTTGTCCTCAGTAGTCAGTAGTAGGACAGAACATCAGACATATGGCAGCCTGGCCCTAGGAGATTAGGGTAAAACTGGAGGGAGAAAAACAAAGAAATGAAACAAAAGTGCTAGAGTGAGATGTCTGTGCTACAGCTTGCACATCTTGCAGCTTGCTTGATCTCTCTTACAGATGTTATAGGCATGCAATGGCTTTTAACATTCGAGAGATGTTATAACTGATGTAGGTCATGTTGTTGTTGATAATGTTGCTTTCTTCAGCATAAATCCTTCTTTATACTTCATTTCTTGTTGATTCTGTTCTGACTTATTTCTATGCACAAGTTTTGAAGAACACCTTCAGCTATAAATTGAAGCTCATTCCAGATCTCTAGGGCCTGTCCACACTCTTAATGAAATAAAATTGCTGTTGGTGGGATATGTGAAATGAATTGGAAAAATTTAGTCTCTCCAGTGTGTGTGTGTGTGTTTCAGTTGATGTGTAAATTGTCCCCAAAAGGCAGACTAGATGTTTATCAGTATTGGTTGCAATGGGAACTATACACCCTTGTTTTCTGCTAGCAACTGCCTTCTGATGAACACACAATTCACATAAACAGTATTCCTCTTCTTCGAACAAATCTAATACAGTAGATAACAAAATCCTGTTGTTTATACAGCATGTTTAACCTTGGCACTTGGTTTCATGGGCCGTTAGCTTCCTAGGTAATGACTGCAATTCTTCATTTGTTTGGGCTCATGAGTTTGTAAATAAAATTGAGATAATAAGTTATAATAGCCGCCTTTTTAAATCCTTTATAGTTGCTTGGTACAGACAATAATCATGACCTTTTAGTAGGTCTGAATTGTGTCTCTCTTTTGCATAGTAGATGAGTCAAGGGTCATTAATAAGCATTTAATTGATTTTTGATATAGTTAGGCTATTTAAAAAACATCTATTTTCTAAAAACCATCCCATGAAGCAAACAGCAAAAGTGCAATAGTTAGCTTAAAAGAAATGACCTTGCTGTGAAAGCTTCTTCACCTTTGTGATATGGAATCCTAAGATAAAGCTGAATAAAAGCACTAGTGTATTGGGTTAAAGCAGCATTTTTACCTAAGGGATTGGTCTGGAATTTGGAAAGCGCACATTCAGTTATCAGTTTTGGCATAGGCTTTTTGAGTGAACCATTTAACGGTCCTTAGTTCCTTATCTGTGAAGTATGACTGACATTTCTTCTCTACTACCGGTACATATACTTTGATTTTGAGCAATCCATGGCCAAATCTGCATCTTAATGCTTGTGTGGTTAGGAAACTGAGAATTAGTGGAGGTTTTACAAGCTATTGTTGAAACAGCCAAGAGAGCTGAATATTTTTTTTTAAATTCATTCAAAATTAAGATGTGAGTGTTTCTGCAATGAGATATGCTTGTCTTTTAAATAAAGAAGAGATGTTCTTGAGCTTATGCTATCCTATATCAGTCATATAAAAACTGCTAAGCATGAGGAAGCTCCACAGAGCATTAAATTAATTAATTAAATTAATAATTAAATTATTATTAAAATAATAATAGTAAAAGAAGACCTATATCTTGAGTCTGGCACAAAAGAATTATAGAGGGCCAAGCTGTTCAGCCTTTGCCTACCAGGCATCCTGCTGCATGACAGAGAAGAGTGGTGAAGAGCTGAGACTTCTAGCTTACCCCAGGTGAAGCACACTGGTGGAAATATACATGGAAATCATGTAAATTATCTTTCCTTAGAGTAGAAGAATGTAAGCATAAGCATATGTACATCTAAAAAAAAAGTTGGAATTTCCATTTCATAAACTGAAATTTTGGAGATTTGGGTTTAATTTGGATCTTAGAATAACACTTTGCAGGCTGCTGATTTAAGTTTTGTCTATGACCTGTGGGGTCATTTCAACGGGAGAGGTGGTAGGCTTTCCAACATGGGAAAGTGGAGAAGTGGACCTGAGCTGCTTTGTTATTTAAACTTCCAGGACATTTAGGTTCCTGCTAAAATGTATCAGCTGCCTAAATATACATATATATATAATATATATATTTATACACCATCACCACATGTAACATCACCTGACCTATCACCACCAGTCACTACACATTCTGGATGTAATGTAATGTACTGTTTGCATATGTATAAGTTTTTAAAAGCAGTAAATAACTTCTGTCAGCCTAACGCGATCCAGTTGCAATCAAGAACCTGATATCACTTCATTCAGTTAACACAGGTGAAAGGAAATGCTAATATACAAAAATGATTATTATCCTTTCTTCTGCTATGGGTGTTTTACAGGAATAACCCATTTTATTTAGATAGCTAAGTACCAGTCCTGAAACAAGGTGTTCAAACAGCATGCTTGATAACTTCCGTGTCTAAAAACCTGACCCTCATGTAAACATGGATTTGACAACAGTCGCTTCTACCTCTAGAAAGAATATTCAAATTATGCCTGAGACAGGGAGAAACACTGCGTGTGTGCGTGGTCATGCTGTTTTTACTCAAAACTTTGCATAACCTGGAGCATCAGCATGCTCCAAAGAGATAAAACTTGCTAAGACAATTTGGGAGATAATGCAAAACAGAGACAATGAGTGGCTCTTTCCACAGTAAACCAGAACACAGGGTATTATTTAAGATCCAGGCCTAAATTCCCATCAGTCTAACAAATATGACCTGCAGTACATGGAACTGTACATCATGCAAGCTTCTGAAATGAAAATTGAACTTCCTAGGACTTCCTCAGCAAGATACTCCTTAAGCGATACAGTTTTTTAAAGGAAGACACATGTTACTATCAGATAATTGTTAATCTTAAGTGTCTTGAAGTGAGGCCAAAGGCATTTAATGTATAAACAAGGTCAATTTCAGATAATATTGTCTATTAACTATCTGAGAGAGTCCCATAATGGCCTTGTCTATTAGCTGCCAACAAGAAAAGGTTCACTTGCCTCCTTTGCCTGCAACCTTTGGAATTTTTATAAACTAATCAAACTGAAAAATATGGAAAATAGTGAACTGGTAACATCATTAAGTATATAAAATTAATAAGTGACAATTCCAGAGAATTCACACTTGTAGAACAGATTTTTGAGTGTTTTTTTTTTCCTTAGTTGAACTAGAAGATGGTAATTCCAACAGGATGTATCACAAGAAAATGACTCTATCTGAAGAGTGGTTTTGTACAGAATAACTTAATAAGCAGAAGAAACTGTAGGACAATCTGTTTCCTGTTAGGTGTATTTAATTAATATTTAGTATAAAACAGAAGGTTGAAAGGGCATTTCAAACTTGCAGTCTACTTAACTTCTAGCAGTAGTTTAGTAATGGTTTCCAGTGCTACACCTGTATCTAAAGTGTCCTGTCAACTCTATGTTTTTACAGTCACATTCTCACTTTTATATATATATATATATATATATATATGCACCTATATAAAGAAGATATTTTCATTTTCTCTCTTACTGCTACAACCAAAGAGATGGCTCAGGACCTCTATATGATGGAAACAACAAAACTAAGTGGATACAAAGAAGTGTACACATACAGGGTGCAGGACATTGCCTGCCTGTGGGAAGCAGCAGGAAGAAGAGAGAAGGGATGCCAGGGGTGCAAAAAGCTGTGTTGTCTCAAGTGGGACCACAATGGCAAACACCAGAGCACACCCCTAATTCATAACAACAGCATGAATTATTTTTAAGAATGAGTTTGGTTCATTAAAAAGATACTTGCTCTTTTCCTTCAAGAAAACCACTTGAGCTATGGTGGCAATGACAAGGAGTTGTACTTTTATATGAGTCGAGAACTATTAGTTGTGAAAATGACTAAGTTTTGCTTGAGGTTTTGGGGAACATTTCTCAGAAACGGAGTTGATGAATTAACATACTGAGGATTTTAGTTATATGCAGCTAAGAAGAGCTGCAGCATATCACCCAGTATCCATAGTCCCAACTAGTAAGTGGCATAGCACTTGTGGAAGAGGCACCACTAAGGAAAAATTGAATGATATTGGTAATAAATGCAATAAAAAAATTAATAAAAAAACCTTTTTTTTCCTCCCCCTGGTATTTAGAAATTACAAAAAATCGTGGACTAGATCTCTAAAAGGTTATATTTAATTTACTTTCATTATCATTTAAAGGTATGACCTTGTTGTGTGTCTACAGCAGTTCATCAGTCTCCAGAGGGAGGTTAAATAAATAGGAAATTTACCTCTGGCAGCTAAACGAAGCAGTTTAGATTTTTAGACCATCAGCTCCAGCACAATTAATAAGATTAATATTCAGGAATGCCTCCCATGTCTGTTTAAAAACAGAGGGGAAAAAAGGGCAGAGGAGAAAGCATTAAAATTGTTAGAGCCTTCAAGAAAGAAGGGCATGAATCTGAAATAAGTATTTGCTATCATGTCAAGCCAGTTTTAAAACTAGTGAAATGACACATTCATTAGCAATGTCAGAAATTTTTTTGAAAAGGCTGTAAGACTGGCTTGTGGTTGCTTGTGTGCCAACTGCTGATCAAGTCTGTAAGTCCTGATCAGCATTTCCATGTGAAATTTGTCTCACCTCTCTCTATATGCACAGCTGGAAGTTATTTTATAATTTAGTATATCTTACAGCACACTTGTTCTGATCTCAGAGCAATCAATAATAACAGACTGTGTTTGGCACAAGCACTATCTCTCTATGCATGTTCCAGATAATGCTTCACAAAAAGCTTAGCCAGTTGCTGCCATTACTGTTATGTATTGATTGCTAAAGTGCTCTATGAGGGTGCTTATGCAGAGTGAATATCAGACAAGACAAACAGTATGAAATAAAAAAGGGATAGAAAAAAGCAATCTTTAAAAAATACTATAAAGACAACAAAAGAATGCACTGTGTAAAGATAAAATGGAAAGGAATCTCAATTCCTTTGGACCAAAGGCATGAACATTAGCTTGGATACCATACAACTGGAATAAAAAGAAAGGAATCCAGTGTATAAAGGGAGACATGGCCTGAAGTAAAATGAAATAAGGAATATAAGACAATGTTAACATCCTTTGTATGCAAGGCTAATTCTTTTATTTTGAAATCTCTTAGGTGGTACAGTCCTAAGTCCAAAATTCATGGTATGTGAGTTCACATTGAGCATAAGACTAGTTAAAGTACACAAGTGATGTAAAAATGTGCAAAATGTCCTGCTAAGAGCAATAGTCGACTTAGCCCAGGAGGTCATCTACAACAAACAGCAAGAGAAAAACATTTCTTCTCATTCTTTCCTGGTAGCCACAACTGTTGTATTAGGGGCATTCGATAGAACAATCCTGCTTAATTCTTTTTGTGTTTTCCTATAAATCTGTTTTCCATGAATTTATCCAATCCCTTTTGAACCTGGTGATAAAAATAGTTACCTCCACAACTTTCTGTGGTAATAAGTTCCAGGAAAAGCTTCTTTTCTGTGTAAAAAGTATTGAACTTCATTATTAATTAATCTTATAGTGGTTTTATTAAAGGAACCCTTAGTATTGTGTGACTTTGTGACTGGGATTTCCACTTTCTGTTGCAAACTTAAAATTGGGAATTTGCTGCTTATGACTGAAAGAAAAAAAAAAATCCTACTGCACTTTATCACTTATGTGAAGATGGACAGCTGAGAAAGTGACTGCAGTCACTCACAAGGAGGTGATGAGAGAAGCTCTTTCAGGGCACAATTCCACCGATACAACTAAAAGATACCTAATGCAGCTGAAAAGTGGTTGTCAAGGTAATGGGAAAGTAAAACTAGTCACTTTCTGTCAGTTTGGGAAGCAAGCGAGGCTGCGCATGGACCACGAGCCCCATGTAAACAACAGGAACAGAAGTGCAGTGCTGAGGCTTAGGCTTTGAGTTTGAAAATGCAGCAAACACATATATATTTGAAGGCTTCCAGGACTGCAGCGCAGAAAGGACTGTAGTATGTCAAGACATGGGGTCCACAGAGGATCTGAATACTCACTGTTCTTATATTTGGGCATTGTAGCATCCTGAGACCGGACCAGCACTCTGACTTGGAGGAACAACACGTGTTGTAAAACCTGCTGTGCCAAATCATCTATGATGCGGTCGTCTATGTGCTAGCTTAACCCAGGAACCTATTTCACTCTCCCTTTACTCTTGTTTTTGGTATATAACAACACTTTTGATGCCTGTTACCAGTACTTTTACAAGACTGCACCACTTAATCGGGCTCTTCAGCAGCAACCCTGACTGACATGACAGATATCTTCCCGCGCATGTAGATAACATAGAAAACACCCTGTTATATAGCAGTTTTTGCACTAATTCCTGCCCAGTGTCCCAGTGCCTACCTGAGAAGGCTGAGCACTGCATAGATCTTATTCTGCAGGAGATCAGTGTGCTCTGCTGGGGAGCAGTACATCAGCTTCTGATTTGGTGGTATGAACTAGGTGCATTTCTTACCCAAATTACTAAGGACAGTGTTGCTCTTCTGTGTTAATTTGCTACAAGATCAGAACATTGCCTTTCAGTGTAAGACAATACCTGCCATTTTGTTAGGATAAGCTCTGCAAAGTAGTCTTTCTTAAAACCTTTTTAATTTCCCCCCCTTTTTTTTTTCTAATTAATCCTTGTAAGCAAAATATCTGTTCTTCAAATCACTTTGAAGAATAATTAGGTAATTTACAGTACATTTATAATTAGCAGGAAAATGTGAACACAATCACCTGTTTTATTTTTTTAGCAATTCCCAGTTTTGTATCTTCCTATAAATGCTGTTTCACAGACATGAGTCCAGTTCAGCAGATCATCAGCCCAGTTTCACACCAGCACCCACCTACCTGACTGGTTTTCCGTGGTATTATAGCAGCAGAGAACTGTGGCAGGCCAAAACAGGGGCAGGTAGGCCAGGTGGAAAAATTAAATGAGCAAACCCAGTCATTGGAAACCCTGGCACATTATATTTTTCTATCATCTACAGCAGGGTAAAAGGGTTCCCCAAGTCCTGCTGTTTCACAGGTGTCTGTATGAGAAGCTTCATCCCCAAGTCCCAGCACAGGAGTCTCTCCCACCTGCATCCACACCCTTCAGCTGCGCTCATGATTAGTCTTTTGTCAGGAAGTGCATTTATATGCTGGAGGAATTAGTCTTAGCAGATGTTTTTGTATATGTTTATATTAAAAAAATGTGTTTATTTCAGAACAGCTAGGCTGATTTGCTGCAGCTGGGAGTCTAGCCCCTACTAAAAATTGATTTAACTGCAATGTCTAAAGGTGAATCATTTTGTTAGATGCTGTGTGGGGCTGGCAGCTTTTGGATCCATGCCTTATATTCACTGAGTATATAGAGCTTGTCTGGGATATTGAGAGTTCATATATTATAATTTCTGTGTGTGCTAATGGTGGTTGGGATCAGGGATCCGGTGTCTACTGCACAAATGTGCTGGGAGTCAAGCCCTGCCAGAGGGCTCTGAGCTCTCTCCCATTAAACGCTAAGGACTGGCACCTTGCTGCACTGCGGAGCATGCCGAGGGAATGTGTGGTGGGTCGGGGCACCCTTTTTCTGCACTTGCCAAGCTCTGTTCTAGAGAGCTGGATTTAAGATGTACCAAAATGGTCAATCCGATGCTTTTTGTAAAG
Source organism: Crypturellus tataupa (assembly GCA_034781795.1). Lineage (NCBI taxonomy): Eukaryota > Metazoa > Chordata > Aves > Tinamiformes > Tinamidae > Crypturellus > Crypturellus tataupa. Next base: position 4,458,949 of record JAWLRI010000379.1, read on the forward strand.
CCACAAGATTGCAAGAATGGACAGAACAAGGAATGAGTTTTGTGTCAAGCAGCACACAACTATTATAATTGCCTACATGTTATTCTGTTTACTGATTCTGCCAGTCTATTCCTGCCCTCCCTCACTGTGGTTTCACCTGTTTCATTTCTAACACAAAAGATCAGTGAATAGTTTTTCAGTGTAAATCAAAATGCTCTGTGGAAAAAATGAATTTTTTCAGTCCCTTGAATATTGTTTTACCTTTTTCTAACACAAAGGATTATGAGTACTTTGTCAATCCAAGTCAAGATGAAGAAAAAATCTCCCCTTGAGGGAAAAGAAAATCCACTCTCTGGTTTAGGAAACATGCAATGCAAACACAAATAATGGCCTCTCAATTCCTTTCCTACGATGTTCTTTTCTTTAACTTAGAAAGAAAAAAAACATGTTTCAAACTTCCTGATAACTTTCAGCCGCTTGACATGTCGAGAGGAAGCATTCTTGCTACTTTTATTTCCATGGAAGCCAATCCAATGAATGTCAGATTGCCTGTGGACAGCAATCATCATTAGTAAGTAACGGGCAGGTTACCTACACATAGTAGATTTTACTGGAAAATAATTCTCTTATTCTGTAAAACCTATTAAATACTTTTCACTGCTTTTGATTTACTAACAGTATGTAGTTCATCTTTCCTACTTAGTCATGATTTATTACTTCATAAATTATTTTGTTGGAAAAGTTCCATTAAATTTTCTTTTATATTTGGGTTCATTCAGCTACATTTCAGCCTACTTTGTCCACACAGCGAGTTTATTCTTTAGCAGAGCTCTGACTTTCAAGCTGGACTATACTCTAGTACAATGATATTTTAGGAAAAGGTTTCATTTCATCATCATCGTTTCTCAATCAGTCTATAAGGGCCCACTTAGTAAGAACTGCTGGTGTGCAAAGACAACCACCTATCATGTAGTCTCCCATCTGTCCATGTCCATCTGTTATAGCTTGTCTTGTGCTTAGTTTGCAAGCTCTTCGTAGGGCTCCCATATTTCTACTTCACTTTTCTGACGGAGAAAGACATGCCTGGGCACGCAGCAGTGCACGGCGAATGAGTCTGGCACTAATCAGATCCCTTGAGCACGTCCTGCAGAGTTTATCTGTACGCGAGTGGTGAGCGCAGTATACAGGCAGCATGTGGACAGGGCAAGGATTAGTTTTATAGATCTTGCTATCTGTGTATTTGGAGTAGATTGCTGTGGGTACAATGTTTGTATGTCTGGGAATTCCGGTATATGAGAATCCCTTAAGTGTCCAATATTGTCTTTTAACATTCAAAGTTAGAGGAAAAAAAAAAAAAGAGGGCTTTGGAGAAGGCTCACTTATGTCTAAACCCAGCTTCCCTGCTGTACAACGCCACTAACAAAGTGCCCAGTGTCAGCGCTACAGCAAATGCAGCAAGTGTGAAGGTCTAAGACTGTGCACTAAGCACAGCAGATGCAGATCTGATTTGTGCTCCTGCGCAACGGCACTTTACCTGATCTAGTTAGGTGTCAGCCTCAGAACCTTGGTAGCTGAAGCATTAAGTGACACTGGTGCCAGTGGTGTTTTTCATCTGAAAGGGGATGGGGGATTCTTTAGTGAATTAACTACATCCTGCCTTTATGCAAAATAAGTTGTGTGATATCTTAAGGTCACCTTCAGGTAAAAGGCCAAAAAAAAAAATTAATCTGTTGTTTTCTGCATTTGCAAAATCGCTGTTGCTTTAAGCAATCTGTATTTTTCTTTACTTTTTGGAAACAACGAAATTCACAATTGTGGCTGATATCAAGTCTGATGCCTTCCTGACTGTGTATAGCCTACATTTACATGAGCTCTTGCAGGCTGACATACCATGCCCTGTGCTTTCCATGTTCTGAAGGGAAGCCATTTAGCTGCATGACACCTTGCTCAAAGCTTTGGACATATATTAACATGAACATTGTGCTATCCCATATAGTTCCTATTCCCCTCAAAGGGTGGGCAAAGCAAGCTTGTGTCTTTCTGCAAGCATATATGAAGTGCTCTCAATGAGACTATCAGTCTGATTTCCCCCCAAAAGCTCTGATTTTATCCAGAAAGTCTCAAGCTATCCCATGGGAATAGATAGAAACCTTCAAAAGTAAAATAATAAAACATTAAAATAAGAGAGAATAAAAGTATTGCACGTCTATTTCAATAGAGAGATTCAGGCAAAGAAAGATCTGCCTAGATAGCTGTTTTCTCTATGAAGTTTGAACTAGAAACAGAAGAAGAATAAAAGTAACAGGTTGTCTCTGTCCACATTTTTAGAGTAATAGCTATTGCAAAATTGTGGTCTGTTTCTGAAGAAAGATTCCCCTGACATCATCTTTGAAAAAAAAATCCATTAGAAAGTCACATGCATTTATTTTGTGCCATAAAGAAGGAGAATATGATAAGAAAAAAATGCAGAAACTCTACCCTCAGTGACCATATACAAAATTTTTAGAGGATTGTCATTGTACAAAACTCACTTTTTATGTTGATTCATAGAATCAATTTATTTTGATATGAAAATAGAAAGAATTCTGCTGCTTTACATTTATGCTCTCCTATATCCTCTGTAATCTCCTTGCTAGTATGCTCTAAAATATTTTAAATATTATTATCTCAAGTACCTTGAAACTGTACAGGTTCATACCATTGCTTTTTGTACGGTTGCAGTGGGATTAGAAGCAAAGAAAGGAAGGCACAGAGGGGAAGTCACTATCTTAGAAGATCATGCCTTACATAGTTAGCAAGCTAACTGAAGGAAAAATAGCAGGGGATTGAAAGTCAAAAGGACGTCTGAAAAGGCATGCATGGCTCACATGGTATTTTTTGAAAATGTAGTTTAAATGGAGCTGCAAAGAAATTGTGAAACCTTCTCAGCTTCCCCGTAATTCTTACTTTGCAGTAGACTTTTATTTGAGAATAATCCATTTTGTGTTCTGTAGGGCCCCTTCATGAAATGAACTTAAAACTCAGGAACAATCCTGAAATTTAATGCAAAACTCTGACCCTTTCCCTAACTAGAGTGCCCATGCAGACTCATCGTTAGTCCAGATGCGCTAAGAAATCCTAAAATGCTAGTGGGAATTCAATTCAGGATTCGTTCCTGAAAGACACCAGCAAGATCTGGCTCACAGAAAGTGCAGTTACTGTTCTTGCTTTCTCGTATCAGACCTGTGGAGGTTGTGATAGAGCTGTTTTTTCCTTTGCCAACCAACAGTTTAGTACTCAGCTCCCTCACTCACCAGCTATTTTCCATTCCCATTTCCCTAAGAAACTGAAACCTCTCTTGCTGGAATGTCATAAATAAACACACCACAGAGCAGCCTGAAATGAAGTCATCTTCTCTGCCCCTTCCTTTAGAAACTGTCTCACTGTCCAGATACTAACACTAATTCACCAGCCAGAGAAAGAAAGCACAGCTCTATCTATTCCCTTATAGATTCTCATAACATAAGGAAATGGTTCTGTGTAAAGTGAGAGATTAAAAAAAAAAAAAAAATCTCCCTTTATGGTGAGATATTAATATTGGTATTATGCATTCCTTCTTCCTGGAGCTTTCCGGCTAATTTTTTTGGTTCCTTACTAGCAACGATTTTTGGAACAAGGATCATTCCAGTCAGACTCTCTCCATGCTTTTAAGCAGGGCACTTGTTTAGACTTTGTGCTGAGCTGGAGCCTAAAAGCCTTATCAAGTTTAAATGCGTGCATGAATTTTTTATAACCCTACCCATAAAAGCACCAGTGCTTCATCTGAGAACAGCCGGCACCTTGCTTTTGTCCAATTCCTCATTGTCCAGGCCTGATCCCTTGTTAGGAAGTTGCTGCAGCTTTCAGGCCTGAAGTGGGCACAGATGTGGTCACATTTAATCTCTCTGCTCTGGCTGTTGCCTGGCTAGCAAGAAAGACACCCTGATCCTTGTCCTGTTCCACACGTAGTGATGGAACACAGGGCTGCCTGACACCTACCCTTAGACTCTCCCATGTACATCACTTACATGTCTTATTATCCTGTCTTCCATTTCCTGACCCTAGCTTTTTTCACCCCAATCCTTTCCCCCCAAGACAACAACCCAACCCTAGTTACTATTGCAATATTTGTTCCAGTTTTGCTACATCCATAGACAAATGTGGTATTAGGCATTCTACTTTACATGGTGTCAGTGATGGTCTTACAAGGTTCTGCTCCCCAGAAGGTCTCCAAAGCTCCCCCTCAGCTTCTGTGAGGTTTTGTCCATCTCACATAACTCCCTCTTAACTGCCTGTGAAATCCAGCCAGTCTTCATTGCCCTGTCTGTAACTTTTGTCAGCTTGTATCTTTGTTATCTGTCACATCCAGCAATCCCTCACGTCATGTCCAGCGGTTTCTCATGTCCAGTTCAGTTAGCTTAGCCTCGGGCCAGGAGCAGGGCAGTGGCCTACTGCAGCCCTAACACTTCTGGTTGCTCTCACCAGTTGTGGTGATTTACCAGCTCTGTTATGGACTGCCGGGCAGGGCTTGTCTGTTAGTTATAGGTTCATATAATGCTGTCAGTCTAGATCAGGAGCCTCAAACCATGATCACAGTATGTATAATGAAAAAAAATAAGAGAATTCCTGCAACTCTGGACTGAAGGGGCTTAGATGAATAGGGAAAAAATGGATCAGACTTTTTTTTTTTTATCTTTTGTTAATTACAGGCATTTAATATTATTCTTATGGACATCTTTTTGTTTAGTCTGCAAACTAAGTCTGTTTAAAGATTGTTAGCCACTAGATTAGAGTATTGGAACAGCCTTTTGCTGGGAACTGTCAAGATGTTACTTTGTTTAGGAAGAGAAGTCCTGTGCCCAGGAGATCAAATTTTGACATGAGGACCCCAGGGTCCGGTCACTCCTTTCTGTCTGTGATGTTAGAGGTGGGGATGAGGGGAAGAATTTGGTCACTGGTTTGAGATCCTTTCTTTTTTAATCCTGATACCTGTGAAGATGTCTCCAGCAGGCTCCCACCAACCACTGGGCTCAGGCTAAAGTGCAAAGTGGAATCATGCTGCAGAGGAGAAATGTGTGTAAAGAAGTTAGAAGTTTAAGCAGTAAAAACTAATGAAAAAGCTTCAGCTGCTCCATGGTCCAGCATCTATCACCTGGGACCTCTTTGCAAACTCGTGATAAAATATAGCCATAGCAGGTCCCACCTCATTCCTCCCAACTGTTGCAAAGTGACAAATAGCTAAAACCTTGGGAATCAGGCTGGACTTTCTTCTCTGCCGCAAGGACCATGCATCGGTTGCCGTTCAGTTTTAACAATGAGTAACAACAAGCTGCCTTACTGTAAAAAAAAATGACAAAGTTGAAGCAGTGAAGCAGACACCATCATGCACCATTCATCTTCCTTGAAGTATTGTCCATGGCATAAGGGATCCTGAATTTCCTCCAAGCCAAACTTCTCACATGCGATAGGGCTCTGGCAGGCAGGGATCCTATTTGGCACAACTATGTAACTGTGCAGGTAATGTGGTATCTTTGCAGAAATTCTGTATATCTGATAAGAGGTGAACCCAAAATGCTTCAGACAGTTTTTCAAGTCTGTTGCACTGAATCCTCAGATTCTCTATATGGAAATAGTAAATTTCAGTAAACAACTGAATTCGTAGCCAGAAGGGTGATAGTCAAAGCTTTGCAAACATATATGCAGCTTCCTTACCCTTTTGTATAGGGTATTTTGTATTTGTATTTCTCATCTCTTCAGAAACTCAAGGTGAGTCCTTCGCAAGGGGAAAACATTATACAATGGAAGAAGAGTACAGCACTCATGCAGTCAAACCATATAGTAAAAGATATTTTAAGCCCAATATGCCTAAAAGTATGGGAAGGAGTGAGGCAGAACAAGGGCTACAGCCAAAGCTTTCCATTAGTCTAATTCCAACATGGAGTAAGAGGTGATTAAAGTAAACTCTGCCATGTATATGTATATGAGCATGAGCATGTGTCTGCAGTTAGAGAACTCACAAGCTGGGAGAAGGAGAATGGAGCAGGAAATTCTTTTCTTTTTATTATTTCTATTCTCAGAATTGTTTCATATCATCAGCTACAAGTCTTGGTTGCAGTCCGCTTTCTTAAATACTTCTGGGTCAAGAGCCAGTATTTGAAATCATTTGAGCGGTCATTCATTTTAGGCAAGAAGACACCCACTGCAGCTGGGATACAAAGGAAAATCTGCCTCAGAGCAGCTTACTGTGTAAATACTAGCAGCCGTATCACAATGATTGAAATAAGAACATACTGTATTGTCCATAATTACATCCCTATTAGGAGAGAAAAAAATAGCTAAGCTATTCAGTTACATGCCAAACTATCCTGAGGGATAGTTATTTTGACTAATTTTAGGGTAAAAAAATGAAATCAATCTGGCCTGGTTTAAAGCACTTGATTTTTCTTTTATGTTTGATTGAGGGTAACAAAAAAAAAAGCCAAGGATTTTTAAAAAGCCGGTTGCAAGGTTTTAATGCAGCAAGAGTTTTTAGGGTGGTGAGAGTTCCTCCTCCTTGGCAAACGGTAGGAATTTACAAATGCAGAATGAGACAAGGTTACTGATCTCAGAGAGAGGTATTTTTTTCCCTGCCTACTGCAGCACTGTTCTGTGGTTTGAAACAACGCCAGCATTTGCTGGGACCAAGTCCTATCTCCTGAAGTACCAACTGCTGTTTGGCTCTGAGTATGTGGAAATACACTCCTGTTGCTACAGCGATCTCAGTATAAATCTGTTTTCTTGCCTGATTTCTATTTCTTGTTGTTGTTTCTCTTAAATACAGACTAAAATAACTTCATATTACTCCCAAATGAAATAAGCCATTACTACATTCTCTGTCCCTGAGACAGAGGCATAGAACTGCAAACAGACTGTTGCCCGGTTGTATCACTGATCACTGGATTGCTTTAAAACTCATGTCATCAAATTTCACTATGAATTAGAGTGAGAGCTTTATGCAGGCCTAGGAGTGACAGCAAGAATCACCATCTGGCAGACTAGAGTTCAGATTTCATTCAGCAGTCCCTGCAACCTTTACTTGGCCTGAGACTATCCTCCCTGAAACACTGCTTTTTAAAAACAGAATGATTTTAATCTGCCCATTGTGAACTCTGGAAGTTGCTCTTACAAGCTAGACCTGCACAATTGACTGCAATTGTGTGAGTTTTGCCATTTTAGGAAGCGTAAGACTAAAAAGTATTAAGGTGGTTTGTGGTAAGATTGACAATTGCTATTTGGTAACATGATGAGCGGGGATTAATCAAAGTTTGGGAGGCATATTTGCATGAAAAGGCATTTACAGCCCTTTTCTAGAAACAGGTGTTGAAATGTCCACATTCAGATGACTTGGCTTCTATATTCTGATTATATAGTCCACCCTCACTGTAACACATCTCTTACATGTATCAGTTCTTTAATCTAAACGCAGCAGTGTCATCGTTCTGTCCTTCTTTTGTTATCTCCGTCTGGCAAACCATCTGAAAGCTCTTAGTTATGGTGTCATTCTGAAGGAAAAATGTAGTTTAAAGAAATATGTTTGAAAACAATATTTTATATTTTCAGTTAACTACTTATTTGCAAAATGAAACTTTCCTCTACTGAGGCCAGTTCATTTAGAGTAAGATGAATCAACTTATCTGTGGTAGCTACGGGACCGGCCTCTTTTCAGTGGTGGCCAGCAATAGAACTAGAGGAAAAGGCCACAAACGGAAGCACTGAAAGTTCCACTGAAACATAGGAAAAATTTCTTGACAGTGAGGGTGACAGAGCACTGGAACAGGCTGCCAAGAGAGGTTGTAGAGTCTCCTTCTCTGGAGATCTTCCAAATCCTCTTGGATGCAATCCTGTGCCACATGCACTTGGTGACTCTGCATGTGCAGGGTTTGGGCTAGATGATCTCTAAAGGTCCCTTCCAACCTTAAGGATTCTGTGACTCTAGAGCAAAGGTGGGCCATATTTCAGAATTCCCAAAGACACAGTTCTGCTGTCACTCCTCTGAGGGCCTGATGTTTCATAGTCTGTAGCAGAGCAGAGGATTTGCTCCCAAAAGAGGCCAAGTGGATCCTATAGTAATGGCATAAGGTATTGAGGATGCTACATGACTGGATCACAAAGACATCCAGTGCCTTTTGGCAGTCGCAGAAGAAACCTGGTTGCACAGCAGAATAAGGAACTGACTCTGTTCTTTCCAAAAGGACAGCAGGACAGAGATAGGAATTGCCATCTGAAGAGAAGAGAGACGGGTTGGGAGGAACTGAGGCTTGATTGCATAAAGAGGGGCAAAGCGCTGTCTCTGAGGAATTTGGAACCCCCTGGTAGTTTTGCAAACTTTTACTTATTGATTAGATCCAAACCTCGAGGAGGATCCCAGAGAGATGACCTCACCAGTACTTGCTTTGCTTTAGCTCTGATCCTAAGTATCTAAAATAGGGTCTCATTTCATGGGTCCACTATGCTAAAAAAATATATATGTCAGAATAAAGGAACTCTGACTTGCAGGGCAATTACTACACTACTATCAGAAGTCAGCCTTGGCCCTGGACAGAGCTTTTCACAGGTACTGTTTGCTTTGCTGCTCACACGGCAGGAGTCTCGCCAGAATCTCTCCGCTCTTGGCCAGAGTTTTGTGTTGGACAAGGCTGTTACAATGTCTGCCAAATCCATATCTCTCCTGCTGGCTTTACCACCTGTGAAGGAGCCTGGTAATCTTGGAAAATATTAACTCTAGATGATACAGATTTTCTGAAAATGATTGTTTAAGTTAAGGATGTGCAGACACTAACAAACACAACAGCCTTCCACCAAGGTACATCTTCCCAGTGTAGGCTGTCTTGTGGACTCAGTAATGTTATGATGGCTGTAACAGCCATGACTGATATCCCTAAACTGTTATGCTTTCCTGGAAGATTAATCTTTTTGTGAAGAGTATTAGGCTGAAACTCAGGAACCTGAACCAATTTCCAGACCTTTTCCTTTGCCACAGATGTCCGGTATGGCGTATAACAAGCTGCTTCTCTCATGGTGTGTAATTTTGTAGACTGGAGGGTGATAGTTCCCTGTCCCGCAGGGATATTTGTCAATACAGATTAATCAGTGTTGTGAAAAGTGGTTAATAGAAAACTGGAACAGTGAGTGAGAGCGAAAGGATCTCATTTCCTGTGGTATGAACTCCATAACGTTCTTTCAAGCCAACCTTCTTAAGAGGAAACTAAGCCAGGTGGTGTCATGAGAGCAAAGCTGACACAACAGATTTTCCTCTTTGCTCAACTTCCTCCTTCTTGATTCTTTGTTTTCTTGTCTTGACATTCCTCTGTTTCTTTCCTTATCTTTCTGCTTCAGGCATTACTTTTCATTATTCTCCTACTTTCTCTCTCTGCCATTTATTCCCATCCATCCTTTCTTTGCCTAATATAAATGTGCACTGGAGTAGGAAATCAAAACTTGTGCTCATCCTCTAGGCTTTCTCCCTGTAGAGTAAATAAAAATACATGTTCAAGTACCCTTTTAATCTTGCATTTACTACACATTCACATTATAACATTTAATACTCCTTTTGCTATGTTGCAGGGAGTTGTTACCAAATGCTTATACAGAAAAAGCCTATATGTATATGTGGGTAACATGGTAATGATGTTTTTCAGTGTAGCTATGTACTCGTTAGCTCAAATGATGTTTTGAGGTATAGGGACTGTTTCTTTTTTGGGGATACCAGACTAGCAGAACATGAATTTATGCTCTTTTTATTTGCGTGTGTGTGTGTGTGTGTGTGCTGGAATGAACGTGTTGGCAAAGTCTATCAATAATGTTATTCCTGTGAGTATCTTCATCACTATTTTACAAATGTTTATCAAGCAAGGGGATTATTCCTCTGTTTCATTTGGGGAAAAGAGATAGAAGAGAGGTAAAGGACATAATTTTGAATGTCTGTGTTTTCTTAAACAAAAGTCAAAATAACCTTTAGCTACTTCAGCTGTTCTTTTCTTGATTACTGCATCTTTCAGGAGGTGCCAATGTGACACAGCCTGCCCAGATGGATTTCCACCTTCTCAATGCTTGACTGGTTGTTCAAAGCCATTGCTGAGTCTGCAGTGCTATGCAGGGATGATAGTATGCCTGTAAAGATAGCAGTGAGAGGGAAAACAAGAAAAAGATAAAGTAACTAACTAACTGGTGTATTCTCTTGCTTAGTGGTATCTTGTATAGAAATAGTGTCAGAATTAGAGACCTGCAAGTGGAATAGACTGGACTAGTTCATTGGCAGTCACTGGTTGCTACAAAAATACATTTAGGGATTCTCTGAAGCAGTAGACAAAGGAATATAAAAATGAAAGAGGAATCCCTCCCTGAAAGAGACTTTCTTTATCTTTGCCTCATATGTGAAATATAGATATGCTTGTTTGTGTGTGTGTGAATATATATTATATTAATATATAGTATATATTTTTAAAGTTTTCCATTTATTCAATAGCAGTATGGATACCACTGCTAATGCTAGTGGAATAAGTTATGTGTATGTGTAGGAACTACTCAGAAAAGCTTTTTCTAAAACTTCATTCCCTAAAACCAGGGGAATATCAATTCAGCAGAGTTTGCTCACTCTGTTCTGCCTCCATTTTCTAATTTGGGTGATTTATCTGAGAGGATGGGCTGTGAATATGAGAATATACTTCTTCAAAACATTCTCAAATGGTAACTTATCAAGTAGTATATTTGACTTCCTTCAAGGTAAAATTTGCTTAGAATACATGTATAATTTATAAGTTTATGCTGTCCATAATATGTCAATATCAGTTAAATAGTATAATGCCTTCATTCCCAAGGAAAAGCAATAGAAGAAAAGAGAAATAATCACTAATTAATACTACATATTTTTCCTCATGATAGCTAGTTCCAAAGAACTTTTAGTAAACATTTAATTTATAAACATTTAGGAGTATAACAATATATACCTGCAAGATCTGTCTGGTACAGAGGGAAAAAAACCACTATTTTCACATTGATAGTTTCACTTTGAATATATTTTGATACAATTGACTCAAATCAAAAAACTGCAAATCCCAAAACTTTGACATTCTGTACACTTAGCAATTTAGGTCAAAATTTGTCAAATAAACTATAGGAATCTTTGGTGTCAAGAACTGGTGTCCCTGAATCCATCCCCCTGGGAATTTAAAGGGATTCAAAATGTTCATCTTGCCTTTATGACTTTGTAGGTGTCTTTTTTCCAATGCTGCCAAGAAGACCTGTGTCAATTGTTTGACTTGCACAATAAATTTAGCCCAGTCAAGCACATATGCTTAGTCTGGCTGTGGTTTTCTTGAACCATTTTGTCTCTAGCATGCACAGAAATATTATCAAAGTTTAATGGGATGGTGGGTGCTTGAGACAGGTGTGTGACTTGCCCCTTCTATCCATCGTTAATTTCTAAGTGATTTTAGTGTGGATATTTGATGCAGGTAAAGTGCAAGGAATGCCTCATCTCCTTACTGATTGCGTCTGTCTCATCTGACCAGAAGAGGCAAGTATAAAAGTATTAAATATTTTTGTCTCTGTTTTTCACCTGGCTTTTCAAAGAAACAAATATTTAACCAAGTTCTCCGAGCCAATTTTAGGTTGGTTCATTAAAAATAAAAAAAAGAAGCCATGGCAAGGGGAGGAAACGAGGCCGTGGAGGCAGTGGTTGGTGGCCATTCTCAGGGCTGGCCTTAGAGGCTCTCAGCAAAGCAAGAGTTCAGCCTGCTCCCTCTTCCAGGTTTCCTAGGAAACGGGACTAATTAGAGGAGAGCGGCTGCTGACCAAGGAACTGGATAAGATGGGTGATGCTGCTCGCTCCTGTCAGACACGTTAGAGCGATGTAACCTCGGACAAGCTACCTCGCGCCTCTGACGCTGTTTGCAGAGGTTGTCTTTGTCTTTGAAGGTCATCTCGGCAGCCCTCCGGAGCACTTTCCAGTACATAGATGCGCTGCGCTGAGTGCCGTGGGGCTGCTGTTTTGTCTGGTGTCTGCAGATGCTGTTGTAATCTAAATCATAATGTAACTCTCTTCAGCTTGCAAGCACTATTTGGACAGTTGCTTTGATGTGACTTTTACAGTCCTTCATTGTTCACTTGTGCCTCCGAAGTCTGACTTTTAAAACATGTGGCTGATGCTGGAAATGTCGCCATGATTTTGTTGCTCCTTTCTTACAGCACATCCTAACAGCACCTCTCTTTAGGACTCCTCTACAGCTTCAGATTCCCCTTGCTGCATGTAATGTTTGCCTCATATTCACCTATTTCTGGCCACTTGCTCCTTGGCTGCCCATGCTCCCTGACAGCCATCTCCGTCTGTCTCTCTTGCACCAGGAGGCTCTCAAGTAATGCAACCTCACAACCTTCAACCCTATGCTCCAGCTCTTGGCCAGTGGCCAGCTGCTGGGAATTGGCCACCTCTGCCCTTTCCCTACAAGTCCTTCATTGCAGCCTGGAGACTTTTTTTTTTTGTTCGTAATGCCCAACTTCATGAAACAAAGCAATGGAGCAGTTAAAAGTCTGTTGCCTGTGGTAGAGTGTGTCTAGCTCCATCACCACCTGATGGGTATCTGCGTGCGTGGATAACCAGGCTGGCTAATAAGACAAAGGGCTTCATCCACAACAGCAGAATTCTGTCTTATTCCTCCCAGTATGACCCCTACTCACTTGTGCTGACACGGCTGTTGGAAGTGTCAGTTACATTCCCGAAGTCCTTCCCTGTATGATCACAGCAGTCATGACAGCTGACTGTCTGAATTCCAATTAAAGGGATCCTGGTTCTCAGCAGCTTCAACCCCTATGCGATCAGTGAGGAAGAAAATGAGGACTATTACAGACCTAATCTTTATCTGTCTTTCTGAAGTGGAATATTCTTCATCTAGATATAAAAAAGCAGGTACTTTTGCTAAAAGAGGGCAAAGGAAACCAAGTTGCTGTAGAGGCAAAGAAATAAAAGGCATTAATAACTAAGATAGAAGAGGGATCCAGAAGATAATAACATAGAGAAAATAATAAACACGGAAATGTTTAAATACAAAGAAAGATAAAGAGGCCAGAGGATAGCAAGATCAATGAGAAGGAAAGGAAAGTTAATATTTTATGGCAGAGGATCAAGGGAGCACTGACACGAGAGAGAGCACAAGAGGTGTGATGCATAAACAAAAGTAGGTAGTGGCACTCAGCAGAGATAATGTTTAGAAGTAGGCAGTGGTGCTTTATTTCTCAGGCAGATGCCTATGATATTTTATTTGCATTCACTTGGTTATAGGTTTTTTTTATTGGATTTTGTGATAACCATCAGCAAGTAATGTTTGGATTTGGTTGGCTATAATTGCACATGCAGTCATCAGTGAATAACCCTTTGCTGTTCTTTGCCTGTGATTTACTGGATTTTGTTTTCAAGTTGTTGGCATCTAACTTGAGAATACCTTTGAGGAAGGACTCAACTGACAACAGGCTGTACATTCATATGTTTGAGTACAAAACTAATCTTACAGGCACTGTATTGTTGAGAACAAACAGGAGGAGACCTTTTCTGTTTTAACTGCTTTTAACTTCTTTTCTACAGTTCTTTTCCAAAGAACATCAAGTGTTTGATAGTGCTTCATCAGGTTATGAGTGTACTATATGAAAATGCAATCTCTCCACAGATTAACAACGTCATTCCCCACCATGCTGGTGACCATTTATTACAATGTTACTTTATAACTGAGTTATAATGGAATTTTTGTAGCAGTGCATATGACAGTGACATTAATATCACATGAATCCATTATGATTGCTATTATTATGATGAATATGAAATTATTTCACTAGATGAGGATACTGCTTCTAATGATTAGTTTAATTACTGCTGAGTTAACAATAGAAGTCTCATGAGATTGCATATGACATCCACAGAGATACTCTATAAATTAATAGTGGTTAGTTCAATTACACTGATTTCCAAAGGAAAAAAAGTGACAAGGCACCTAAAGAGTTACCACAGAAATTGCAAATCATTATTAGTGTGCTGCAAAGACATTCATCACGGTGATTTTTTCATGCTGAAGTAATGCCTAGGTAGGTAAGATTTCTTTACAATGTTTCTTTATGAAAGTGTGCACTTACTGATATGACAACCTTTTGCCAAGAAAGTAAGGTAAATACAGATTCTGGTAGAGGTGATCAGAAACAAATCCTGTCCCTGTTATCACTCTTCTCATTAGCTGAAGAGGGAAAAGCTGTTCCAGCACCAGAAATTTACAAAATCCAAAGGAGGTAAATTCCCTCTTGTGCAAATATTTTTATTTTATAGCTAAATGTTTTATGTTAATATTCAAACACAACAGTTATTCTATAGGTGTAACATGTCTTCTCATAGGTTTTTCTCTAACCTAGAAAATTGCAAGTACGGTGATAGGACAAGGAGTGCTAGCAAAGTAGATAGATAAGCAACTCAAGTTTGTCCGGTGAGATTAATCTGCTGTTGTAAAGTCAACATCATGCACATTCAGTGAGAGCATAATCAGAGTGTGCTTTGCTGATACCTCTTCCTATTGCTACTTTCATTTGCAGGATAGACAAATCCATTGTCTTCAGAGACACATTCATTTACAACGCTGCTTATGTGCATATTAGTGTGGAGAAGACAAATAGAGCAATTCTCATTGTAGCTATGAAGGTGTAAAATTGGAGTAACTTGATTGTGCCAGGGAGGAGCTTGATTGCACCAATGGGAACAATATTTGTTTGTTGCAACAGAACTTCCCAGATCTTCTTCTGCAGTCTGAAAATCTGGATGCTTCTGTTAAACATTAAAGTCTGCTCTTATTAATAACCATATATTTGCTATTAGCATCTTTGGGGAAAGTTGACCTAACTAAGATTGTTCACAACAGTATATACACCACAGTATATAATACAGCATGTTTTCTTTATAGCATTAAATAGTATAAATTGTTTCAACTTAACCCATGTGTTAAGATAACTGGAAGAAAAGTAATGCAACTACACTGGCTAAAAACTTCTATTAATGCTTTTTAAATGTTAGCTTTAAATAGTTCATGAGTAGTTTGCAAAATCCTGTGCCAAAGAACAGGGAAGCTCAACAGTGAAGAGTCATTAAGATTACATGAATGATACTGCCACGACACAGGCTATATGAAAAGCTTTATTTTGCCTTTTATAGTTGCAGAAGTTATTCCATTGTTATTTCTGGTTTTCACTCTTCATTAAATACAGATGTATAGCAAACAAAATCCCTGGCAATACACTGTATTTAAAAGAAATGACAGCTGTTCTCTCTGATTTACAAAAATCACCAAAATCCACTAGAAATCCCAGCCATTACTGCAAGGCAGAAAGACCTATTGTAATTAGCTATTCTGTAATACTGTGAATGAAACTACAATAAAGAGGCGTACTTCCATCTTTTAATCAGTAATCAACTAACTAAAGTGGAAACTGAGAAGGACTTAAAAATATCCATCACTCTCTGTGGCAGGGTAACGGTCCATCAGAGACACTTACATATTCAACCAAGCTACCCCAAGTCTACCAAACACAACATATAAGGCCTTAATATGATTAACTGCTATTATACGTAGATTTAAATTTGCAGATTATTTGCTTAGTAGCTTGCTCATTTTCTAAACTGCAGGAGAAGAAAAATCTGAAATTGACTGGTTGCTAATGAAAAGAAACTTATCTCTGAATCAGGGCTCCCTCTGCACAAAGCTGTCTAACCCTAGAAAGTTCAAGAGCAGTCTATAGCCACTGTCTTCATTGTCTACTTTTATTAGGCAGTAGCATGTTGTATCTGATGTATGCAAACCACTGAATGACATAAATGATAACTAAGAACTGTATGTGCAAGAAAAACTGCAATTGAGGAAGTGCCAGATGGTTTAGGTGAAGCATTTCTGATTTAGATAAGTTCTTGCCTAAAGGTCTTTGCAAGAAAACTACTACTGACTTGAGCATTTCCTGTCTGAAACAATTCTAAATACATAAGCTTCCAGGAGTGAACATCTGAGATTCACATTTATAACTCTTGGCAAAAGAGAATCTATTGAATTGAGACTAGAACAAGCAGACAGAGAGTGGAGTGCCCAGATGTTACCTCTGGTCAAACACAGTAAGTTTCCAAAGTAAGACTTGAAGTTGCTGTTGCTGAAGTAAAATGGCAAAATCTGCATTTAAAGGTGCACCTGATAGTGACCAGATTGTTTCTGAGCTCCTGCAGAATAGCAGTGAATTAGGTTTCAGAAAGCATGGTTAGTATGTTGGAAGACACATGTAACATTGTCTTCATGGAACATAATCTGGTTTTAATTCAAATTCACAAAGGGCTTGAGTTCAGAACGTGACTGTTTCCTGCTTCATTTTGAGAAAATATACTCAAATATTGAGTTCAAAACACACTCCAGAGTGTCAGACAAAATCAGGCTGCTACAGATAAAAGATAGCTGCTAGGAAGTGAAATGAGGGAAGAAAGGAGGATGGAAGGAAAGAATGAGCAAGCCTGACATGAACAGTGTGGAACAGTGGAAGCCACAGAGGTGCTGAGACACAGAAGTACAGTGGGAACAGGTGTAGAGTGCTATTTTAAAAAGCACACCTTCAGGAAAACTGTCCCTGTTAACGGAGTGCAGAGGAAAATAAGGGAAAAGAGGAAAAATAGTCTCATGCTCTATGTCTCGCTCAACTGAGACATAGAGCATGAGGCTAGAGTGAGGAGAAGCAAGACCATAAAACCTGGGTAACAGAAGTCATGCCTTTGCTCTGAAAGTGGGAGTTGCTGTGAACTGCCAGGAGAGAGGGGAGATGGGCTGACCCAGAAGTATCTTGTTGGACACGAGAGCAGTGCAAGTAGCGCGTCCTCTGTGTCCTGGGCCGAGCCTACAGACGTAAAGGACACAGGGGTCTTTGTGGATTTGAGCATTTTAGAACTAATTCATCACTGGAAATGGAGCAACTGCAACAAGATCTCTGATAGCATAGTTACTAATACTAAAACTTCCTTTTAGTATTTTGAAATTTCTTCAGTTCTAGACATTAAAAAATATATATAAAATGGCCCCAGAAATAAATTATCATATCTTTTCTGTCATGAGTGCTGGCCTTTCCTCTCTTCCTGGATAGATTTTTGAATCCAAAGGATATTTTTACCCGATTAATTGAAATAAATAGAGGAATAGAGATGCCAATTTTTGATCTCTCTCTCTTTTTTTTTTTTTTCATTTTTAATTTATTTATATGATTATTGAAGAGAGGTAAGAGGATTTCTGTCCTGAAAGCACATTTCCTTGTTTTTCTTCTTGCACTATGATGGCATTTTTTCTTTCTTTGGATTTGAATCTCTATTTGGGTTCTACTTACAGTAAATGACAAAAAAAATGAATCTTGTAATATTTCATTTTGAGAACCACATTATAGCAACAGCCCAGAATTGGCCTATGGTTCATGCAAAAATGCTTATTAAGTTCTTGTGGTGCAATTTTTCATATTCATGTCAAAGCCAGAAAAACATATCTTGAATTTCAAATTCCAGATTTAGTTTGCAGAATTCATTATAAGGAAGATAGAAGAACAACATTAATTTGCTTGCAAGCTATGAAACTTTGATCCATCAGGGAGAAATAATTATAGAGTCCTACAGTGTCTGCTTCAGTGTCTGCTCTTAAAGCTGTACCCTTTACTGCACCATTTTCCAGAGTGCTTGGATAATGTTGTTTCTATGTATAAGGAATATTATACTAACATATAAGAAAATGTGAATGGTACCCTAAGTTTATTTAGTGGCACTAAATTTCCATGTTGACCACTAACAGTACTTTACGATATTCATACAACTCTAGTGAGCATATTCACTATGTCTGTGCAACAAACGAAAACCCAGAATGAGAATATTTTTTCCTGAAGAATCTAAATTACAGCAGGCATGATATGAATAATACATCCTGTGCACATTATCACATTTTTCAAATGCAAAAAAGATTCTATATGCATAGTTAAATTGGGCTTCTCTGAGTCTTATGTCAGAAGAAAATTTCACTTAGCCAGTGGAAAGAAGGTATGGAGCCATTGATATGATTTCACACAAAAGGCCATATAGATCTGGATGTCCTCACATAAGAAAAACAAACAAGCAAAAGCATTTCAGAAATCTGAAACTATACTTCATTCAGGACATCATCCTATAAATCTTACCTCTGTCCTTTGTGGGGTTTTCGTGCTTATACATCTGTCAAAGTATGGCTTCTATCCAGAGAGGGAGATCATTATTATGCTAATTCCAAATAAAATGGCTACAGGAAACATATGTCAATGTAGTATAACAATTTCCCATTCTTCTTTCTGTATTTTCTCATTTGTCTTTTTTTTCCTAATAAATATACATAAGTTAGTATATATAATAAGAAAAATAATATTCTTTTATTCTTTATTTTCAAAGCTAAGAAAATAAATGTTACAAATCACTACTTTTAAGTTGAACAAGCTTAAATTGCAAGAGATCTTCCCCTTCTGCAAAAGAAGGTAAAAGAGACAAAAGGTGACAGGTGCTGGTCGTGCTTACTGTTCACAGGAGAGCATTAAAATGCCAAATGAGGAGTTGCAGTGTGATTCAGAATAGAAGAGAAAGAAGGACCGGAATGATGCTCCAAGGTAGAAGCAGAAGGAACCAGTGAGACTGAAAACCAATGTTTATTTCAATTTAATTTCACTAAGTTTAAAACATTTAGGTTTTCGGCTACTACTTAGGGTATTATTTTGACTGTTTCTGACTATTTTTGTCAATGTATATTATCCTTGTTTATATTTCCTTTCATTTCTGCTTCTTCTATAAAGTTGCACTGCAAGTCTTTCTTCTTGAGCTCAGACCACTGCCTTACATGTGGAAACCACTAACAGAGGAAATCTCTGCAAGAATTACTGGTATTAATCTTAATTATTACCACTACAAAATTCTGAATTAATTAATTTCAGAGATGAAAATTAATTAATTTCTGAAAGCCTAAGAATTTTCAGCATTAAAGGATTTTGTCTCAGTGGGTTTTGTAATTCTGTTCCTTACTCTAGATATCACTCTGACAACTTTTCAAACTTTCTCTGTGTCTAAACTTATAAAAGTTCTCATATACAAAATTACACTTTACTGAAATGGCAGTATTATCACTATTTTGTTTATTTCCACTGCTTATTACTATATGAAGCCACCACATTTTTATGTGTCTTGTCTTGTCTTTTGTTCCTAGAATAATATCTAAGAATATCTATAATCAAGAATAATTTCTAAGGCAGCTCTTATATCTGACTGTTTCTTAATTCAGAGGTTTGGCTTTTATAGAAATCCTGTAGTAAGGGCTAAGGACAGAGCCCTTAAGATAACTATGTATCTATGATTGGAAGGAGTAGATAGGGAAGGACAGATGAGACAGGCCTAGACAGCTGAGATCTGCATTGACCCAAAATACCAGAAATGTCAGAAAAGAACTCAGGTTACCGGTTCCTGGAGGAAAATGGGGAGACAGAGCTGAGTGCTAAACCAAAAGCTGTCAGGAAAGATTGAGTTAATGTATGTCAATACACTATGCAGACCTGCTATGTGAAATCTATAGGAGTCTAACAAATACAGGTAGAAAAGATGAAAGAGAAGATGCATGAAACATATTTCCTGACTCACATGTATAGTGAACTGTATGCCTTTATTCAAGAAACATTTTAAAGAGCAAAATAACCTTAAAAGTTGGTTCAGGAAACATTACTTTTAGTTATGAGTTTTTATATTACTCATATATAAATCGTAACTGCAACTCTTACAGCTTGTTTTAGTTCTTGGTCTCCTACACCAAATATATCTTCTCATTGTTGACATTTAAAACATTTTAGTTGAATGAAAGACTAGTAAATTTGATTATAAGCAAAAAAAAAAATAATAAATTTGTGGGAAGTTCCAAGCTCTGCCTATACATTTGATATTACCATCTCTTATTATCTCTTATTCTTTTAGGAGCAAAGTTATTAGAAATCTCACAATGCTCATCCAGTATTGCTATTCTAAGGCTAACTAACCACCATCATTTTTCTTGTTTATGTATAGCTGCAGATTTAAATCATGCAAGATTTTTAAAAAATATGTGATGATAATCTATCAGACCTAAGATTTGTAGATTTGTTTGCTTTAGGCATCTGGCTGTCCTTCAGTAATTTTAAATTATGTGAATAGAGGACAGTGAAATACCAGGAAAAACATTAGGACTGAAAGGAAAAAAAAAAAAAAAAAGAACCCACATGCAATCAGAAAAATCCAAAAGAAGGGAAAGGAAGAAAAAAGAATGAAAAAAAGACAGAGATTTAACCTCACAGTGAATCCAACTGGAATCTTATTTAATTCTCTTTAGAAATACACAGATTTTCTTTTTTTCTACAGAGTGATTGTGCAAAGTATTATAAATATACCACTTTTTATATCCATGCATGTTAAATGCTTATTGGATTTTGAGGTCTTTGATTTTTGCAATAGTTTGAGGACATAACCATTTTACAAAGACAGAGTTTAGATGTTTTCGTAAGATATTAGGACATTTAACTAGCTACAAAGTCATAAAATGACATAAAAATGTACAGGAAAGAAGCCACATAATTAGGAATTATAGAGAACAACATACAAATAGAGCTAATCCACGCATGTGAATTTCTTTTTTTCAAAAATACCAATGTTACTAAATACATCCTATAACACCCATATTTTTATTACTCCTATACTCTCTTTAATGTATGATTGTTTCTCCATGTTCACATTTTGAAGCTGTCCCATAGTTTAAGGTCACAGCAATGTTCAGATCATGCCACCAAAAATAGAGTATCTTTCTCTCTCCAGCATGAGGTGTGAAAATGAATGTGAAGGGTGTATATGGGTCGGGAACAGCCTCCTTTTGTCACAGCAAAGTCATAAATCTTCCATGCAGAGGTTTGGTTAATGAGATTTTAGATCAATTTAAATTCCCAACTACAGTAAAAGTCTAAAGTGGTTGAAGAATTGTTTCACTTTAACAACATTAAATTTAGATGTGGTACATGCTCCCTTTTTCTTTTGGTAGAGAAGAAATGTATACAATCTTTTTTTTTTTTTTTTTTTTTACTTAAAATTAAGGTCTGCCTCTAAATGTACATTTAAGGATTCACTGGATTTTACTGAAAAAATGGATTGAGAAGGATCTGGTTCTGTAATTTGAAGAGCTTAAGTATAAATATCTGTTTGCCAACTCAGTGCTCATTTAAATACAGCTCTAAATTCACACTTCCTCATAAAACATAAAAGGTATCTATTAATAATGGTTCTTCGATGCGTCTAGTAAAAGCACTAACTCCAGGCAATAACATAAACTCTTTAAATGTTTTCAGTCTTTAAGAAAAACAAAACTAATCTTCTCCCCTTCAGCTCCCTAATAAACTGTTAGAAGAAGTCTCTGCTGAAATATTGATTTCAGCAAAGAATTTGGCTCCTGGCTAAGGTACTAGGCCAGCAATTCCACAGCAGTAACTAACCTCAAGACAGATCTGCACTGCTGAGGCCAGGTGCTGACAGTCCAGTCCCACTGAGACATTGCTGCTAATGAAGCATGGGTTAGGCCAGCTACTCCAGATGCTTTTGCATGCATACTAAGATGTGTCTTGCATGTTTTTAGCACATAACTCTGAGAAACTACTTTTGGTATCTTCTCTTAACCTTCCTTTATCTTCTAAGTATTCCCTCTTCCCATACCGAATTCTTCAAGAAATTAAAGTAGAAATGTAGTTTTATTTTCACATAACATAGAGGGCTTGTTCTCTATGGAACATCAGTGCATTATATAGTTAAGGAAGGGATGCTGATGCCTCCAGGAGACAATGTAAAGCATCTAAGATGGGCAACTTTTTCTATGCACTTGGAGAATTCAGCAAAGTTTGTTTTGTGGACTTGCCACAAAACAAACAAAACAAAAAACCTTTAAGTCAGAGAGTCCAGACCAGACAGTTCCTCAAAACTTATTAAGTTTTTAGAAACCTCATGTAGCTCAAAAAACTCTGTTGGAAACTGGGAGACTACATAGGGGAAGTACCAAAATATGCTTGCTTCATTCTTCTACTCTCTTCTAGAAATCTAATGTACATTGTTGGAGATGGTACTGGGAGAGAGAGGCTTTTGCTCTGACTCAGTTAGCTCTTCTTTTGCATAACGCAGTGCTATTAGTATTCTAATTGGTGATAGTCTAATACTATTGTGAAAAAAACTCACATGAATTCCACTTCTTACACTCATGATTTCACCCTTTCAGCATAGCTAGGCTATCTTGAAATCATACAGGTCTACAGATTTCTTCACTCACCAGTTTAAAGTACTTCCCTTAAAGCATCTGTAACTTACTCCCTGACTTGCCAGTAGTCAAATATATGTTAATTCTGTTTTGCCAATATCCTCAATTATAGCCCACAATATTTGATTGCATCTTTCAGCTTTATTTGTTGGTGCTGTGGAAGACGTGTTCTGCCTTGTTAGTGAAACTGTAACTGCATGAAACGGATTTTTTTTTCATTTGTTTATTATTTATATAACCTAAAACTCTTTGTGCATCTATATCTGAAAATGAAATATTTAAGGATCATTTTATGTACAATTTAATGTGAGAAAAAGCTATCAAGACTTAGGGAAAAGACTAGAAAGAGAGTTTGGTTGGTCAGTCAGAATAATTTGATGAGTGTCCTGTAATTTGCATTCAAAGCACCAGTGGCTTAGGGCTAAGGTAGAACTGAAGGATTCAGAAACAAAAACAGTACATGACAAAGAGGAAGCTGTTAAGTACCTTGAAACTGGAAAAACATGGCTTGGGCTGTGTTCTGATTTAGCTTCAAAGCATTAAAAGTAACTTCTTTCCTATAATTATGAAATGGGAATTGGAAGTACATGTGTGTCACAAGCGCTGCTCTTACCTGCTTTGAAGGGAGCTTAGTTTGCTCCCGCTTCAGAAGTACAGAGTGCCTTGAATAGACACCTTCCTCGGACAAAATGTTCCTGTGAATTAATACTAGTTACACTCTATAAGCAGGCTTATGAAGAGATTTCAGGGCATTTCTTCAAAAGGACTTCAGTGTGTGCAGGTATGATAAGTCCTAGTCCCTTCGGATCTTGCTATTGCTTTAAGAATTCTAAGCAGCTAGTCACCTTATCGTCGTGTTGGATTTTATAGGTAGGCAAGCTAGTAGGCATGGTTAAATTTGGGATTCCTAATGTTCAGCTTGCTAATCAAATAGGATCTATATTATGGCAGATCTCACAACTTGATGCTGTGGTAAACAGGACTGTGGCAAGTATTGTGTGAGACAGGTGGTGAGCTCACCTGAAGTACAAGAGATTAAAAAAAAAGGGGGCAATTTTGATTTCTGGGCCCCTAAAATTGATGCAACTGCTGCAACTGCTCAATTCTTCCAGTCCTGCTTTTATTAAAGCTTTATTTGAACATTAAGAGACATATTCAGAAAGACAACCCGTAGCCTACAAGCACATGTCTACAGGCAGTGGAGAGACCAAGACTCCTTAAGGGGACTAGATTCTTGCTCTGCATTGCCCTGTGGAGCAGCCTCTATTACTATGGGCCATAAAGGGAATATAGGAGAGACGTCTTCCCTAGGCTAATGTTAGCCTTTATGAATATCTCTCTTTGCTTCCCCAGAGAGACATCATTTTAAATCACTGTTTAGCTGTGTTTTTATTGTATTTTTTTTTAATAAAAGCTGATTTTATTTTGTGTCTCAATTTAACACATGAAACACTGAAGCACCAAACTGTTGGATTTTTTCTCCGTATATAATGTTTTTTTCCAAATACTCACTTTCAAGTTATGGACTTGTAAGTAAGATTTTAGTCTGAAGAGAGTATTTGTAGCTGAAGTAGCAGCCCTGAATGCCAACAAGATTTACAATGAAAACCACAGTTTTGATTGAACATCATGATCACATACTTAAAAAGTGCAGCTTTCATTTAAAAGGTGCAGCTTTCCCATTGTATAATCTGCTATTGGTCCTTTTATGTGATCAAAGTAAAACCCTACCTCAAGGATGTCCTTGTCACGGCTGCCAAAATATGAGAGTAATTTAGGAGTCCTCAAGGGAGGGACCCGGGAAACAGCAGACGGCATCAAATGCCGGTTTTCGCACACTAAAAGGGCTTCGGAGCAAGTTGTGAGAAGCTGTTTTCCACACTACAATGTAGGAACTGCTCCCATTTCCACCATGGAGATCAATTTGTATTAGCTGCTTCAACAAGAAATTTTGCTACAGATTGGCCTGCCTAATTAAGACTCTCCTACCCCGTAATGCCTGGAATTATGTAGTCAAACACTCGATCCATGGCTGTAAGATTCACCCTTTCCAGAATTAGGTAGTTCTGTTCATGTTATTACTAAGCTCCTAAACGTCTGTCAATGAGCAGAACCGGAGGAGATTTGTTCTTCTAATGCAAAATCCTGAAGAGAGCATGAGGTAGGGTGCCTCATCTATCATTCCTGTGAGTGTGCAGGATGGCAGCTCTAGGGGACGGGAGGGGCAAAAGCAGGTGGGGGCCGGGTGGGAAAGTGGCAGCTGGTCCTGGAGAGCGGGTCAGGGAGCACCAGAGGGAGCTGGGGATGGAGGGAGGCAGCGGTGGGAGCGAGGAGGAGACAAAAGCACCGTGGGGTGGTGGGTCCTGAGGCAGCGGAGGGGGACGACTGGCATTATCTGCAACCCACAGTGTTTAAGTGCCGTTCAAATTCCCATAACTCCCGAAACCTCCTCTTAGCTTGCACTGAACATTCATTGGAGTGTCCGTGAGTTTTGCCAGTTCCCACTGGAGCAAGCAGGGAGAGCAATACGCAACTGTGAACTCCAGTGATCAGCTACCCTACTGAAATTTGTCGCATGTTTCAGTGCCACCAGTGACTTCCCATTCTTGTGCTCGTGAAAACTCTGGTTAAGGCCTTACAGATCAAATAAATGAAAAAAAGGATATGGAGGATGTGAGGACCCCAGGAGTAATCAGCTGCAATATTTCTGATAAATCAAGGACAGTTGGAAACTGGCCACGTCAGCCCTGTCATCACTCCAACATCAAGGAGCAGTATTTTGGACTGGACCAATAGCCCTTTAGTGGGAAAATCTGTTTATGATCAGATACGTTCTTCAAGCCCTAGCTGTACTGAGCAGCTCAAGAGATTCTTGCTTGTTGAAATATGCTTGCACACCATAGTTGTTGAATCATCTTGAATACAAAAGTGCTCACATAATTGAAATTTGTTCATGGATAAGAAGTCCAAACAGTTAATGTAACTTTTTTTTTTTTTCAATAATGAATTTGACTTGTTTTAAAACTTACTCATTTCCATTCTGCCCGAAATCAAACCTGTTGTGGGTTACCATTAGATAGCATGATCTCATCAGTGCTGAACACAGAAAAAGTCAGCTTGCAGTAAGGAGTTTGAGGGGAAAGAATTTCAGATTTCTCAGGGCTCAGAGGGCTCAGATGAGGATTCTTGTTGCCAAAAGGAGTTTAAAATCAGTTTCACACTCCCCTAGAATTCTTTCAGGGAAGATTAAGATGAAAATTAGCTGTACCTGGTTTCTGAGCCACTCTGGCTGCATCCAGTTTCTGAGAAAAGGAGAGGGAAAAATATAACTAATTCAGAGTCTATTTCTTGAAAAGATACTGAGAAGCACAGCAGCTGTGTCCTCAGAAGGTGACTAAGTCAATAATTTTATGCAACTTTTCTGCAGTGTTAGGGCTGTAACATTTTTATAGGGCAAAACAGTGTTCAAGAAACATTGTTGGTGCAAATCGTGACATTGAATTGTCATCTAGGCTACCGCCAGCTAACCCCTGGGATTGCAGCCTGCTGGGTTTCAGTTTGCTTTTTTGTTCTTTATTATTTTGATGTGGCATTGCTAATGAGTTGTGAAATTTCTTGTGCTGAGCATTCAGCGCCTTTAGCACATTCCTCCGTTTGGCAGTTGTGGGAGAGGGTTACTGCAGAACTGTGTTTTGCCATCTGGATGGTTTCCTTTCAGAGGGCCTGCAGGGGCAGGGAGATTGTATATCTTTACTTGGCATTTTAAAAGGGTTAACAAAGGAATTAAAAGCTCCATTAGCCCCGGAGAAGGATGAGAGTCAGCCACTGTGCTCACATACATTGGACTTGGAGTCTGTTTTGGCACTGTGGAATTGAGAATGCCTAGGTGAAGCTGAGGATGGGTTTTGCAGGCAAATAAAATTTCTTTCATGAGTACATAGGCACTCTTGAAGGATTGGAGTTCAGTGCACAGTTATTGTTAAACAATCTGGAGACAGGCAGAGATGATAGGTCTGGAGGAAGGGATCAGTTTATTATGTTTTGCAACAGTGTTACAAAGATGCTAATCATGAATTTCACAGCTCTGTTCAGTTTTTGGATTTGAATGCCATTATACAGTTTTGAGGTGATAGATATTCATTGAAATCTCAGTCTTATTTTAGATACAATACTATGCTCAAGAATCAAGCAAATTGAAACCATTACTGCACACACAAATAACATTAAAAGAATGATATTAAGCTGATGAAAATGAATAATGTTCTTTAACGTATTTCTGTATATGTGTATAATTTATTTTCTGTTTTGTTTTTACTTGCTTTTAAAAAATAATTTAATCTAGGATTCATATTGCTATCCACATGGGTCAGCGGTAGATTGGGAATCTCTAAAACTGAATCTAAAATGGAATGCGTCACTTACATGTCCCAATGACAGAAACTCTCTTTCTTATTCCTCCAAAGTTTGATCCTTTTCTGACCATCTTTTCAAACCTGCCAAGGTTGACCTCTCCCAAATCTGAGTCATTACCTGGTTTTCTCTATTTGCAGTCTGTACACATGGGATTCATCTTGCCTAATTTCAGTTTCTGCAATGCAAATGTCTGCCTAGAGCTGGTCTTCTAAATTCTTTCTCTATAAAGTCCAGGAAGGTGTACATTTGATTTATTCTAGATGTCTGGTTTAAGCTGAGAGGAATTTTATTTGCTAGTATCTCTTTGATGGCATTGACTATAAAGGACCTACACCACTGGCTTAATTAAAAGAGCTACTACCTATCCCAATTCCAAAACAACTTTCCTCCTTTTTCTCTCCTTTCCTACTGCATACTCTGCAGATAGCATTTGGTCAATGAGCTTGCTCAAATTTCCAACCTTTTTATGGGTCAGAGCATGACTGCAGTCGCAGCCTGGGCCGTGCCAAGAAGCGACAAAATCATCTGATTAGGAACAGATTTTTCTCTGCTTGCCATCCTTCCTCTGCTGTTCGTGCCTATTCTCTGGTTGGTTTTTCGTGCATCAGCTGACAATGATGATGCTTCTGAATGTGGCAGGGACAGGATCCCCACTCCGAGCTCTGGTGTCAGCCCTGCCCCAGAACATCCATTACCTGCCATCCATGTCCTTGCAGCTCCCTCCCATTTGGCGTGGGGTGGGAGGAGGTTGCTTGTGCTGTGCCGGTGCAGAAGGGAAGTCTGACAGCAAGAGACACAAGAGGTCCATGAATATTCACTGCAGATGGCAATGGAGTTACTGAATGTAAGTAGATGTCCCATACCACACAACACAGCTTTATTTAGCTGTCTATGCTGCTGAATAAAAGAGGACAGAGGACTGATATCTTGCGCCCAGCTTAAGTAATCATCTGGGCTGACTTTTGTCCTCAAAGACCAGATCCCTCTAGAGCAGAAGATATGGATCTGCAACACAGCATTAAACCCTGCCTCCCTCCTCTGAGACACTGTGGTCCCTTGTGATCTTAGAAAAAAGGATTATTTTGTTTATGTTGTGCTGCTGTTTGGTGTGGGCTTTTTTTTTTTTTTTTTTTCAGTCCAAAGATTTGTAAGAAATGTGTTGCAGCTCCTGAGAGAGTAAGTTTATAATCACATGGAGGATGTGTTTCATGATGTAACACATGAAACGCATGAAATGCATGAAAGAATATATAGCTATGTTTTAGGACCCAGAACCTGAAGAGATGGTACTAGAAGACTTTTCAGGTAATTGGATCAAATATGGCATAATCTTTATATACTATCTTTTTGGATCATTTTCTTTGGAGTGAAAGATCCATCAGATTGAAGTAGTCAGTTTGGAGAATAAATAGTTCACCTTTCTCATCCTCCTATTATTTAACAGTGTAGAGATATTGCAGAATTCTCAAATTATTTCTAAATTTGCAAGCTCAAGCACAAGAGACTGTATAATTATTTAAGAATGAAGAATGGAGTTTTATTAATTTATCCCAAGTTCTTGACTTAAAATTAGCTACCCAGCAGTATCAAAGCCAAACAAGTTAGTCATGTATGGGGATTATATTTTTATATATAGGGCTCTATATTAGTATTTATACAAATATATATTTTTCTATCTAGGCACATACCAGATACAAAAGCCAAGAACCCCTTCTGCCAAGAGTGAAAACTCAAAACATAGGGCTCTTAGATCTGTTTCTTGTCAGTTTGCCAGCATTGAAAGGGCAGAGTGCTTTTCTGTAGCCTTGATTCCAAAAAATGGCTGGGCTGCTTTAAGTAAATTTTCTTCCAGACTTTTAAGGTTGACAACCAACTTGAAATATTTCAGGCTTAGTTACTAAACTTTGGACAGGCTACATGTGACTGAAAACAGCATTTTATAATAAGAAATCTCATTAGCAAAAAGAGATGTTTGCAACACTCTCTATGCTTTTTAGTGGCTCCCAAATCCCCTAATCAAGCTGAAAGGTTTCACACACCCACAAGTGGAGAGACCCGGATCCTGCACTGAGTCCAGGGAAAGGTTCCATTTCAGAACTGCAATATTATTTTACAAATATTTTGTCTAGTAATTATTTTGATGAAATAAACCAAGAAATGTATTATTATATTTAGATGATGAGGGTTTTGTGGGGAGAGGGATTTGTAAATTTAGGGGTGTTTTGGATTCCTTACCATGTTACTTTGCTGGTCCTTTTGATCGATGTCAACTGTATTTTATACAAACGACTTTTCAGTGTCATTTGAATGCTGGTATCATTGAAATTTTGTCACAGAGAGGCAAGACTCATATAGGAGTTACATACTATATCCTATGTAAGCGTCTGGATAGAAGATCCAATTCCAAAATCCATAGCTCAAGCATATTAAAATCAAAAGCAAATTCCATTTATCTCCCTAAAACTGGGATTTGGCCCTAGTGGAATATGCAGACAAATAGCCCTCTTCTTGACTCCACAAATGGTTGTAGGTTTATTTCAGAAGGCTAACGAGCCTTTCCAGAATATAATGCTTAGTGGGAACATACCCAAAAGATCCAGCAGGTGAAAAGAGAAAGAAAGATTTTAGAAATAAACAGAAAGGATCAACTAAATCTTGTGTAATATTTATGAGAACCATAAAATCCCCCTTGCTGAGCACAAGGGGCCTTGGAAGGTTGTTATTCTGCCAGACTAATCCCTATCCAGCACTTTCTAATGCTGTCCAGGATCCCTAGAGCAGCGTCTTTGCCAGAAGGCTGTAACTCAACACTCAGTAGGTGAGAGCACAATACTGATAAATGTAAATCCAGCAGTTTGTTGGAGAAAGAGTGAATAACTTGCATAATTAACCGTCTGCCCAGTAAGTAGTTTCAACTTTCTGAGCAACCCTTTAAGTCAAAAAACAAACAAACAAAAACAAAAAAAACCCAAACCCCAAAATTTTTCATTCTCTAGAAGAAGCAAAACACTGGAAATATCAAACTGTCCTCCAGTCACTTCTAATTGTCTCAGTTCAATCAGATCAAATATTGGATCTCAGTACCTGCAGCAGCTGCATTATATGTCTATCTCTGGCAGACAGTTGCAAGTGCTTTACAATCTGGATACTTTCTATGCAAAAGGACAGAGTAGATGAGGAAAACTTTCCTGTCAAGCCCAAAACTGAAGAAGTCTACTTAACATTGTCAAAGGTTACTTTTCAGTCACAATTTTTTCACACCTATTTCAGACCTTTTCAAAATTATGTTGTAAAATTTAGCACATTGCATTATAAATCAGAACTCTGAGGAAACAAAGTGTGGGACATAGTTATAGATTAAAAAGATAAATCAGAACTTAATGGCCAAGATAGCAGATATTTTCTAATGAGACAGCTAGAGAACTAATTAATGTTATCATTTGTAAACCAACCAAAGAAATACAGCCATGTTCATAGTTGGAATGCATAAATCCAATGGGAAAGTAAACACTTATCATTTGGATCATTTTGTCTAATGTTTATAAATCAGTCTCTTAAATAAGATTTGGGCAAGGTCTATAAATTAACACACTAAATTAAAAGTGTGTGGTTTCTGCTGATAAATAATGACTAACAAGTGTTGAATGTAACTAAACAGACAACAAATTTGCATCCCTGGATTAGATGATGGTTAAACACTATAAATCAAAGCTGTAAATAATGTTCATTTCCTCCAATGTTTATGTTTCAGAATCCCTGATGTAAAGAAAAGGAGAGAAACTGTGGATCTAAATTCAGTCTCATCTTTCACATACAAATACAATACAGAAAGGCTGAGGGTAACGCAAGTATATACTCTTTCTTGAGCTGTTTTTCTGCTTTGTTCCTAAGCTTTGCAGCAAGTTCTATTGTGGCATATGACCCAATGCTGTGGTTTGTAGCATTAAACACATCTGCAAATGAGATGATGGCTGTTTTCCCTCTCATCCCCAGTGAATGCAACCTGGCAGCAACATATCAGACTTCCCAACATGGCTTGTCCTTCTCCCCAGCCCATCTCTGACTCCTCGCGCAATCCATGGAGGGCTGAGCACAACACAGGCCAGAAGGCAGCAGGGTACTAAAATACCCATGGCATATTTATGCAGGAAACATGCTGTATAACATATGGACCTAGGGAGCCTTTCCCACCTTCTATCAGTGTGGATTGTTTGTTTATTTGTTTCAGCTGAGAGAAGGCCTGATGAAGAGATTTACTTCCACATAAAAAATATGTTTTAAGGCAGAATAAGAGAACAAAGCAATCCAAACGGATGATGGCGTGCCTTTCTAGCTCTAGTGAAGTAATTCTTGCAAACTTTTCTTCAGATACCTATCATCATCCTGTGCTAACAGGTGGAAATCCCTGAGTTATAAAGAGACTAGAGCCAAAATTTTCAGAAGTGGATACTGGTTTTGAGAGCCTGACTAAGCAAACACAGGCAGAGATTCAAGTTATACACAAGAATATAGCAGCAATCTCTATATTTTATATTCTCTTTGCATCAACAATCTCTTTTGAAAATATGTCTGTGCCTTGAGACTGTCCAGAAAGGCAGTAGCAACAGCATTAGACCTCAGTCAATTCTGACTCTCACTTAACAGTTGAAACCCTATCTCTTTCTAAAGACCATGTGGTTACTTAATCTCCTACTTAAATGAGAACATTAAGCTTTTACTTACTCCTTAAGCAAGGAGTCACAATCAAGTATTGTCCTGTTATGTAGTCCAAAAGGGGAGAAAGAAGTTTTCTGCATATTATTTAATCTATATAAATATAGAAGCAGTTAGAGTGCTGGTCTGTCACAGGAACCAAGTCCAATTGTTGAATGTCTGAGCAGGAGTAGCAGGAAGAGTGAGACACACATGAAAGTAAACTTGAAGTTTCGGTTTCTGCTAATGTCTTTGCTTGTTTTTTTTTATCTTTTTTTTTTTTGGTAAGATGTCTGACATACAAGGTCTCCATTTTCTAGGCCAGAAATTTCTGTCTTTAGCAGGACAGAGTGTAAAATACCAACCCTAATTATTAATCAAGTTTCTGAGATGACAGTCCTAACATGTCAATCTGGTGCATTAGTCAGCTCACTTGTTGTTGGCATGAGCATAATTTGCATAAGAAAAATTATCCTAATCACTGAAAGTAATTTCAGGAAGTAATTTTGAACAGAAAGTCTGTTTACATTTCTCTGTTTACATTTTTCTTTTTTAAGACTCCATTCCCTTGTGTCTTACAAACTGTTGAAGATTTTTAGTTTATTTAAGAAAAAGACAGCCCCTTCTCCTAATTAAAAAACAATAAAAACAAAACATAGTTAGAATGTGATAAGCTAACTGGGTTACCCATAGATGTGTATTTTTCCTTTCCTCTTTGGAGATGATCCCATTATCATCAGTTTCTGTACTTTACCTGTGAAATTGGATAGGACGCTTAATTTGAAGCTCTCTGGGTAGCTATACGTGAGGAAATATATCGGCAAAGATACCATTCACATTTTTGTAATCAGCACACATGGGTAAGCCTCCCTATTTAGGCAGCAGGAGATGTACCGTCTACAATTCTGCTAACCTCGCTTCATTGGGAAAGGCGTGCATCTCTAATCTGGCAAAGAGATGGGAGCATTATAACCTGTATTGCTCTCAGTAAGTGAGGTGACAAAACCGTTCGTGAAAGATTGTTTTTTATTGGTGCTGTTAAATCTGCAGTGATGTGTCAGCATGTGGCCTTTATGGAGCTTCTCTAACACTGGTAATCCAAGTGGAAGAATCCTGCATCTCTCCTTTTGGCTCAGGTGTGGAAGGGTCATCAATGGAGAGGGATATTAAGGAAAGTAAAAGCTCCTGAGCTGACATTACACAGTTCAAGTCTTCAAATGAAAATAAATAAATAAATAAATAATAAAAAATAGGTGTAGTAGTTGAAATGAGACAAGAAGAAGAGGACAGCGAACCTCGATCTATCAATTTGCAAAGAATTTGGGGTAGATTTGTTTGGGTTATTACTATCTGAAGTAGTGACAAGAAAGGCTGGTTGATGTAGTTGAGATGATAGACTTCCACCTCAATCTCTCTCCATCTCCAAAATCTCCAAAAATTGGATGGATTTCCAAAATACTCGGGTGCCTAGTAGGAAGCAGTAGCAATAGCAACACCATAGATGTACCACTTCAAATCACGCAAGTCAAGCCTGGCAAGCACTGCATGCTACTTGCTAAACAAGGAACCATGTCAGTTTTCGTGTAAGCAAGCTGCTACTAATTTCAAGGCTGAAAATGTAGCTGTCTGCATTGGGTTACAGTAGAGCTGCCTCAGGTAAGCAGTAAAATACTCGGTGCAGTGTGTGCAATTGATTACAGATGTAAAGTGTTTCTGCCTTTTGTTTTTGTGTCTGCGGTGGGGCCACGTCATGGGAGCAAATATTCATCACCAGCTTGAGGTAGTGCCATCAATTTCCATCAGAAAGGGTAGGGTAGGGAAGCCTGCTTAAAATCAATGTCAGATATAAGCCCAATCTTGCCCCCCGGAGCAGAGGACTCAAACCACCTGGGGGGTGGCTGAGCACCCCTTCAATTTTCTTAGTCTGTGATACCAGGAACAGCACTGGGTTATGTGGTGTCACATCACGTTAAGTCACTTTATGTATGACATGATGCAACCTGACATTACATGTTTGGAGGGCTGAGCGTTATCTCTGTGTCCACAGGCATTGGACACCAAGCTACTAAGCCTAAGCAAGCAGGTGGTGATTCAGGGAATTGGTGAATAGGGCTTTTCTTTTGGGTAGATTACATTCAGGCATAGTTATGAATCACTTTTTTTTTGCTTACTTTAGGAAAAGTGATTACGATGTTCACTTACTTTACATCGTAAGTCACAATAGGAGTCATAAAATTTGACTCCGGTGTTTTTGCACCTTGTAAGAACCAGCAATTGTGCAGAGAACTTGAAAAAAAAAAACAAGGACTACAACCTCAGTGCAGAAATCTGTGTTCTAAAGAAAACTGATTTCAGTATTAACCTGAAATTTGGAGTAAGAGATTTTTAATTCAGATTTTTACTTACATAAGACAGTGTCTATGTCATATATCTAACATAGATCCAAGCACATAGATCTACTTGTACAGTCAGTGAAAATTCAAAGTGGTAGCCTGCTAAAATTAATAAAATTAGATTATTTTTCCATCTTTGCCTGTGACTGTATATGTGATGCTTATCAGCTAACTTTTTTCTCCGGGCCAAAAATGATGAAAGAGTTGTGTAACAAGATAAGTACATGTCTACTGATCTAAAGTACAAGGATCTCTCAATCATATTCTCTTTTCATTGATTTAATTCTCACTACAAATAAGCTTCAAATTGAAATATAATTTTCATTTTGAAATAATCAGAGGTTTTTCTCTGTGGAAAATGGCAAACTAATGTGCTCTGTCAGCTTGACATTTTTGCCAAATGGAAATTATTTGAAGTAAACTCTGTCAACTATTTGCTCTGATCAGAAAGCAAACAAACAAAGAAAAAAAACAAAATTCCTAAGTTCCTGGTCAAGTTTGCCTGCTGAACTTTGCTGGCTTGCAATGCCAGCTAAGGTAACTCAGATGCACTAAATGGTCAACGTATACCTTGCCTGATCTTTAGTCGTTTAAATATATTTGCACTGAAAACCCATGCAGAGACTAGAATAGAAGCATCTCCATCGGGCTCCCACCCCCACGCTCCCAAATTCCTTCCCTGGTAGATAGGCTCATAAAGAGCAGTTGCTGGCATTTTAATTGCTGTGTCTAATCCTCTTTCAAGTGGGTCTAGCTCGGTGGCTCCAGCTCAGAGGCATGAACAAATTCCATGTGCGACTGATGCCGGCGAAAGGACTCCGTGCCTGCACGAAGCCCACTCAGTGTGGGGCTGACTCGGGCACCGCCGCCTCAGACAGGCTCTGAGGCCAGCAGGTGAAGGGGAAGATCCCAGGTGAGGATAAAAAGGGGACGTGAGGCTGAGCTGCCCATAGTGTTAGCTGTGGGGCTATCCCTCCTCTGTACACAACAGAACCGAAAAGCTTTCAGTAGAGTTTTCCCTCCCATTTATAATCACTGTGCTTTGTCCAAGCCATCTGCTTAGGCTCTGGTAGGAGATTCCTACCTTTCCTACTCCCTTAGTCTTCACTTTCAATAATTTCAAATACTTCCCTTAACATCTGCAAGCAACACATTATTTATCTACATTGGACATTGGAGGGAAATGAGTACTTTGCATCACAGCAGTGTGTGCCATAATGAAAACCAGCTGCTTACTCCTCAGCATCGCAATCCCAGCACCCCACATGTTTCTAGAGAACTTGCTGATCATGAAGTTCAGGTCTAAAATAGATATGAATTTACTGAGCTTTGAGACCTTCAAATAGATGTCATGTTTGACTTCTCCCTCTCCTATCCTGTTTGTTACCTGTGCAATGGTGTTATCTGTGCAATGGTGTAACATTTAAAAATAATCCAATCTCTCTGATTCTGAGGGAGATATTTCAGTCCAGAAGATTCATAAACTCACAAAATATATTTTGTTTGACATTAAATGTTTATATACCAGTCTCTTTGATCAGCCATGATAGCAAGTTCCGGTGTGAATCTTCTCAGCTGAACTGCTGAGGAGTTCAGTTTTTATGAATTAGTTGTTCCGTATAGCTATGTTCAAGAGAGTGCTGAATCAAACCATTTTACTGTCACTTATTATCAAAGGTGGAAATCAAAGCTTGTGTGGAGAACATAGGTAAGTTACGCTATGCTGATAGCTTTTCTTATATGCGCACATTTATTACATGTAGAAACAGATATATACCTTCTGCTCAGTTTATCATGAGATGTATGTATGAAATGTATTTCTTCTTATAATGGGTTAGTTTTATAAATGATTTAAAGACTGTTATGTATTCATGGGATCATTAATTTAACAAGTTAACTGGAAGAGAAAAATGTTCCTAATTTCATGTAATCATGACTACCCCCTTGTTACTCGCCTAGTAAGAGAAAAGGAATTGCATGTTTTTTTAAAGACAAGAGACTCAATGTTTGTGACAAAACATGATAGTATTGTCATGCAGAAACCACTGTAGCTATATACTTTTTCAGTCAGCATTTCCATAACTGACAGCTCCAAGACAACCTATATAAACAGCAATCATAAATAATAGCCCCAATAAAGATATAATATTAGTGCTATCATAATACCTTGATAGCAGAGAATTTACCCTTGTATGAACCAGTGGGATAAGATGCTATCTTCTACCTGTTGACTGAAGGCTTAATACTTGTTAGAAGTACTGAGATTTCAAATGTCCATTAAAGACAGCTGGATGTGCATCACACTTCCCAGATGTCTATATTGTGTTTTCCTAGCAGAGAAAGAGATAGAGTGAAGAGATAGAGGCAAGTCCTAATGTACCAGGTTTCCTGTCATCTGGCTATATGAAAAGACATGCTGATAGAAATGAAATATAGTTCTCATAAATTTTTTAACAAGGAAGGCAGGAGATACAATAGCTTTTAGACTACACTTTAACCTAACTTAGAAGCAAAATGAATAGCACATTAATGAAGCAGCACAAGGAAAGAAAATGCAAATCCCCCAACTCCCTGGATAATTAGTAACTCACCCAGCTCTGCACTCTTTCTAAATGTTGCATTAAATATGTACACTAAATTCTGATTAATCTTTAGATTGCTGCCAACATTTTTCTCCATTTGTGTTTGCTTGGACAGATTTTTGTCACAGAAAAAAATATTTCACATACTAAATATCAGTCTCCACCATTATAATTTTCTGCAATTATCTATAGATCAGTTATATATGATTATTCTAAATTGAGTGACTCAAAACGGATTTTGCAATCCGAAAAATATGATTACCCACTTAGAAGTGTGGTTAATAGTACTTTCATAGTATGAGATTGGAAAGCTTAGAAATACAAGCAGTCAACTTATCACTGTAGAAGTAGTAAGTCCTACCTTCTGTATACAAGAGAATCAGTCATTAATCGTTAGCAAACAACTGATTTGCCAAGAAAGCTGTTCTACACATTCTAAAGGGTTTTTTAAATATACAATTGATTTTCTAAACAATTGAGTATGGTTTATAATAGCAATAACCTGCACGAAGCCAGCTATTACATGTAATAGCACCTAGTTCATAGAACATTAGCTTTTGCCTCTAGTAGTTAACTGACAACTGGAATGAAAGGAGGGTGCTACTTTTTGCTGGTTGTTTCATTATTAGTAATGAGGGACTTTAGGATGAACATCATTACTTACAATTTTCAGGTATGTTTTGAGCATCAAGGACACAGCAGAATGACCGGCCCTCTCATTCCTGTTTTTAAGGCCAATAGTTTTGCAGCTGGAGCACATAGAGTCTGCATTTAATCAATTCACCTAAGCATGTGTTTACTCCCCACTGGAATTACATGCACTGAAAATTAAACATGCATTTAGTGCTTGGGCTGTTTAAAGGTGTTTTGATTCTTAAATGAAAGGTAGCAAGGGATTATTTGTATAATAACTAACTCAAAGAACTGGAACTTCGTCTTTGTGTTTTAAGTAGAATACTGGTCAGTTTATTACTTGTATTATCTGTAAGTTGGGGTTGTATTGGGGTTCCGATATTATTGGGAAGCTTTAAAAAAGTTATTGCTATCTTGTTAAATGAAATGTGAACATTAAAAAAAAAGACAGAATATGCCACTTATTGAGAAGAAAGCACATTTTAAGTTTACTCAATGCAGGCTGTAGCTCTCAGTCTCTCATGTTTGCTTTTCTGCCCTGCAGCACTGTATGTTGGCCCTATTTTGCTCTTTCTCTCCCTATTTTTTTTCCTTTCTTTTCAATAGCAAATTGCTTTTCAAGACATTTAGTATGCAAGTTTAGTGAAATGGTCATGTTGGTTATTGTTGGTTGTACAAATGCATTATTATTCATCTTATTGCACAGAATGCAAGTCAATAATTTTTTAATCCGGTAACCACAAAACCACTTATGCTGTAGTGTCATCTCTTGCACTGAGTCCTAATCCATTTCCACAGAGTTTTAGAGTATTCTAGAATCAGTTTGTTGGTTTATTTCCTAATTAGCTTTTTATCTTAATATATATATGATACTGTTAATAGCTTTGATAAAAAAGGTTCATTATAGAAACCATAGCAAAATCTCATATTCCTGTATTCTTCAAAACATGTCCAAATTGGCCAGTACATACTTACAGGTACAGACGGTGAAAACCTACAGACTGGGCTGTATTCTGATCTCATATGAATTACCAGAATGGTAGTATAGGGCATTTGCAAAAACTGGATTTTTAGTACTCTGGTCTTAGTGCTCAGTTTAGACCTCTGTGCTTCTAATCAGCAGCTATAAAAACGTATGGATTTAAGGAAGACACCATTTGCAAAGAGAGGTATTGCTTTCCTTAGAAAGTGGAAAATTAAAAAGCATTCATACAATTCTCACATTAAAGAGTAGAAATATATTGTGTGGTGTTTTAGGGAAGAACAGATTTCTTTAATCTGAACGCATGGTGTGACAGACATACTACCAGCATATACGGCCAAAAGGACTAAGACGAAAGTGTTGTAAGCTGTTAGGCTCCAGCTGCTGAAACTGGTATTTTGCCCTTTTTAAGTTGTGGTCTTCTAGATTTGGCAGTATTTTTTGTAAATTTTCAGTGATAATGTGGTAGATTTAGAAGAAATCCATTTCTTCTACCATTTAAGCAGCAGCTTCAAGATTAGATTAGTGAAATCTAAGATCTAAATGACTTAGCATTGGTTGTAGAATAAATAGT
Source organism: Crypturellus tataupa (assembly GCA_034781795.1). NCBI lineage: Eukaryota > Metazoa > Chordata > Aves > Tinamiformes > Tinamidae > Crypturellus > Crypturellus tataupa. The sequence goes on from JAWLRI010000379.1 coordinate 4,497,603, forward strand.
TTATTATGACATCTCAACACTATGTTTGGATGAACATAATGGAACTATTAATTACTTTGTGTATTTAGTATTATTAATATCATAGAATCATAGAATCATAGAACCCCTAAGGTTGGAAGGGACCTCTAGAGGTCATCTAGTCCAACCCCCCTGCACACGCAGGGCCACCTAGAGCACATGGC